>PVHP010004869.1:0-46093 GCA_004024765.1 Zapus hudsonius
CCAAAAACTCATCAAAGCAAAAATAATAATAATAAGCTGCTCAAAGTTTAATACCAAAGAAAGCTTCTAACACCTTGCAAGGCTCAGGGAACATTGTGGAAGTGGCAGAAGATTATAAGCACTCCATGGCTGGAAGGTATTGTGGGAGACAGTGCCCCCCACCCCACTGAAGGGGACCTTTGGTGGAATGGGGGTGAGGGAGGGGACATAGAATATCCTGATGGGAATACATCCAATTTTTTATATGGTCATATATTAAAATTCCCCATTTTAAAAAACACTCTGAAAGATGAAAAGGAAAGAAAAATAAATTATCTATCTTAATTGGGGACTTCAATATCCTACTGGTGTGTGCCACCACAACCGGCTTAATTGGGGACTTCTAGTTATAGAATTGACAAGGTTCTTAGTCCAGAAGACATTAAAACTATTTTCTAATGAGGTATTCCACCAGTGCATATTGTCTCCAAGCTTGCCTTGGCCAAGTGAAGAAAATCTATTTTAATGACTTCACTGTTATCCCAGGTTGCCCTCAACCTCACAGTGATCCTCCTACTTTACCCTCCTGAGTGCTGGGACTAAAGGTGTGTGTGGCCACCACCCAGCTTTTTTAATGTCAATAAACTAGCGCTGGTGGTAAGGACAGCTTGGCATGGATTTTATGATGTGTTAGTGAGGGGAATATATCACCTAGTGTTCCAACAGAAGTATTATGTAAATCACTTTCAACAGAAGAGCGCTTTGGTTGCAAAGGTGAGGGGTTTGGTTTTAAGCATCTAATACCAATGTAATACTTAACTGATTTCAGTTATATGAAACAAAAAGACATATTTGAAGAATCTGTATTGAAATATTCATCCTTTTACTGTGATGTATCTATTCAACCAATTGAAAGGTGTCTTTTGTTTTAGTCTAGAGGAAGTATAGTTCCTGTTCATCTTTGTTTATAAATGTCCAAGTCCCAGGAAGAACAGAGAAATTAGTTTGGTTACCAGACTTGTATTTGCCTGAAAAATAATTATCTGAACTTTAAATATAATTCTATCATTAAAATTGAGAGACAGCTAAGTAATAAAGCAAAACGGTAGTACTTCAAAAATCGAGAAAAAAAGAACTGAGCTTTGAAATATTATTCTCCCAGAACAAAACATGACAAATTTACATAAATATCATTAGCTCATCTCTATATGAAAAAATTAGAAATGGGCCATCATGAGACGGCTGAGTGATGGGATTGCGCACCAGGGCTGTCTGGAGTTGGTTTGCAGTGACAAGAGGCCCTCCCCCTCTCTCACTCTATAAATAAATAAAAGATATTTTAAAAAATAAAATAAAAGCAGTGGAATATTGGGCTGGGTATGGTGGCACAGTCCTGTAATCCCAGGATTTGGGAGTCTAAGGCAGGTGAGTCTCAAGTTTAAGGCCAGCCTGGACTACATAATGAATAACCAAAAGTTTTTACAAGAAGGATCTTAAAAGTGGCAGAGCTGGGCTGGAGAGATGGATCAGTGGTTAAAGTGCTTGTCTGCAAAGCCTAATGACCCAGGTTCGATTCCCCAGTGCCCATGTAAAGCCGGATGCACAAAGTGACACATGCAACTGGAGTTCATTTGCAGTGGCTGGAGGCCCTGGGATGCCCATTCTCTCTGTGTGTGTGTCTGCCTTTCTCACACACTCTCTCAAATAAATAAAGTATTTTAAAAATTTGCTTGTCGACTTTTACATCTGCGTCACAAGGGAAATTTACTTCTCTGCATTCAGAGGTTTACACGGATGGTTACTCGCTCGACTGTTTCCCAATCAGCTTTACTTAGATTCAGTCTTGCAAATCATCTCAGAACTCATGGTCACGACCATCAGGAAGGGTCAGGGCAGAAGGGGACTTCATCTAAAGCTAACCTAGAATCTCCAATTCCTCTTGAATTGAGGAGATTCTGGGTTTGGGTCACAATACCAAATTTATATACCCCGGAGCTAAGTGGGAACTGGATTCACTTTCTCCACAAAACTAGGTAACCCAAGTGGTTGAACTCAGTCATTTGAAGTAGAGCTTCAACCACATGTTCAGCTGAACACTGAAGGTTTAACCTTCCAACATCATTTTAAAGCAGGTACTATGTAACTAACAAAATAGGCCAGATTTACCTGTGGAACATTAAGCTGAATTTTTTTTCTTTTTGAGGTAGGGTTTCCCTCTAGTCCAGGCTGACCTGGAATTCACTATGTAGTCTCAGGGTGGCCTTGAACTCACGGTGATCCTCCTACCTCTGCCTCGAGTGCTGGGATTAAAGGCGTGCACCTCCACAGCTGGTCTAATCTGAATGTCTAATGCAGAATGGATGTAGTGACGTGAGAGATGATTAGGTAGACAAAAGTCGTCCCACAAAGGAAGGTATGTAAGGTAGGTACAATCACTGGAAAACAAGGTAACAGCAAATGCTGTAGTCCTCATACCCTTCAAATAATAACATACACACATTTGAGTAGGCAGAATTTGTTAATGTAAGAAAAATTAGAGGAAGTTTATATAGTTTGCAACAGGCCCAAAGTACTGGGATCAAGATAAGAGTACACAGACAGCAATCTACAGACAGGGCGCTCACACACACACAGATTGTTTATCACTGGGATTTCTTTACATCTTCACAGCAGCACGTGGTAGGTAGAAGGGTCTCAAAGATTCCAGCTATAGAATTCTCTGCTACTCAGAAAATATATGGCTAATAAGACATCCCTGTTTTCTCCTAGATGGTTTCTGCATTCATGAACAGTTCGATCATTAGAAACCAACAGATGTCAGATAACGTGGCAATACCAAAAAAAAAAAAATGATAGAGGAGACTTCACAGACTTCATTCTAAATCTAATCCTGACGATTAGGTGGCTTTGATCACTTCTATACACTCCCTTACACATCCAAAATGGGCCGTTCCAACCACCTCGCAGGCGAATGGAGCCCTGTGTCCAGGAGATTTCACAGAGAGACCACAAGAGGCTGGGCACCATAGTCTTTTAGGACTGTCTCCATGAGGAAGGCTCTTTCGTCCTCAGGCTTGGCTGGGAACTCATCCAACTTAGAGAGAGAAGGCGAGGTGGGGCTGGTCGGAGCTGCAGGAGGTGGACAGCAGCCCTTCCCTCTCACTGGAGCAGGTTACACAGCATTCAAGCGGATGTCCCCGTAGGGAATTTCTGTTGGCGTTTCTGGAGTAATACTTTTAATAATGCGCTGTTGGGAAGAAGGGACAATGTTAAAAATAATCTTGTAATTTTAAGAAAATATTTCAACATTTACATTAACATAACACTTCAGTAGAATTTTAGTGATGTTTAATAGTAAATTGGAATAGTCTCATTGGCTTTCTTAAAGAAATTCTGAACTTTTCTTCAAATATAGATAAAATGGTGTAGTCAGGACTATAAGCATCTATAAACCAGTGAGAACATCATTATCACACTAATGGGAAAAATAAGCCTTTATTAGAAGGCTTTCGCAAGGCTTTGACTGACTTAGAAAAATCACTTCTCTAGACAGACAAGGCTTCCTGTAGCCACACAGGAAACAGTGCCACGAGCCATCGCCACGGCCAGGAGCTTACTGATTCAATGACTGAAATGATCATAGCAGTTAGAAAGGATGTGACGGTCTGAAGCATCATTCCTCCTCGCCGCTGAGACCTTCTCCTATTGGATAGCAGAGGCACATAAGATAGATCTGAAATGTGCTCGGGCTTGGGTTGGAAATGGACAAACTGCCCTGTAAAACTTGGAATCGGAGAATCAGAGTAGCATGGAGCAGCTCAGAGATGTGGAGAAAAGAAAAAAGAAATAAAGGAGCTGCTGCAGATGCTGAGAAAAACTTTTGTGAAGTTGCTCAGTGCAATCTTTGACGGGCAGGAATCCATGTTGGTGAGGAGGCAGAACTGTGGAACGGGTCCCTTTTAGTTCAGCTTGAAAACGTATGTAGCACCCTTCAAAGTTTTCCTATCTTCTGGTTCTTAATTTTCCTTTGTAAAAAATATTTTTAGGGGCTGGGGAGATGGCTCAGCGGTTAAGATGCTTGCCTCCAGTGCCTAAGGACCTAAGTTCGATTCCCCAGTACCCACATAAACCAGATGCACCAAGGGGCGCACGTATCTGAAGTACCTTTACAGTGGCCAGAAACCCTGGCATGCCCATTCTCTTTCTCTCTGTCTCTCTCTGTCTCTCTCTCTCTCTTTGTCTGTATCTCTCTGCTTGCAAATGAATAAATAAAATATTTTGTAAAATATTTTTATTTATGTGCAAGCAGAAAGAGAAAGAAGAGGCACACACAGCTGGGTGCACCAGGGCCTCCTGCCACTGCAAACGGACTCCAGACACACACACTACTTTGCTATCTAGCTATAGTGGGTACTCGTGAATTGAACCCAGACCATTATGCTTTGCAAGCAAGTGCCTTTAACCATTGAGCCATCTCTTCAGCCCATTAAGATTTTTTTGCCAGGTGTGGTGGCACATTCCTTTAATTCCAGCACTTGGGAGGCAGAGGTAGGAGGATGGCCATGAGTTCCAGGCCAGCCTGAGACTACATAGTGAATTCTAGGTCAGACTAGGCTAGAGTGAGAACCTACCTTGAAAAGAAAAGGGGAAAAATTGTTTATTTATTTGCATAAGAGAGAATGGGTGTGCAAGGGCCTCCTGCCGCTGCATACAAAATCCAGACACATGCACCACTTTGTGCATCTAGCTTTACGTGGGTACTGGGGAATCAAACCCAGGATAACAGGCCTTGTAAGAAAGTGCCTTTAATGGCTGAGCCATATCTTCAGCCCTCCTCCACCATTTTTATTTTTATTTTTAAAATATTTTATTTACTTATTTGCAAGCAGAGAGGTACGTGGAGAGAGAGAGAGAGAGAGAGAGAGAGAGTATGGGTGCACCAGAGCCTCTTGCCACTGCAAATTCCAGATGTATATGCCACTTTGTGCATCTTGCTTTACATGTGTACTGGGGAATCAAACTCAGGTCCTTAGACTTTGGAGGCAAGCACCTTAACCGCTGAGCCATCTCTCCAGTCTGCCAATGGGCAATTTTTATTTTTATTTTTTGGTTTTTCAAGGTAGGGTCTCGCTCTAGCTCAGGCTGACCTGGAATTCACTATGTAGTCTCAGGCTGGCCTGGAACTCATGGTGATCCTCCTACCTCTGCCTCCCGAGTGCTGGGATTAAAGGCGTGCACCACCACGCCCAGCCAATGGGCATTTCTTTAACTATAGTCTCCATTTAATTGGTTATGGCTTCAAATATTACAGATATCCTGTCCATGCCCAATGGCAAGCAGGAGGCAGTGGCTAATAAGTTTAGGAAGATATATGCATCCCAAAGTGAACTCTGCAGAGCACACATAGAATCATTCTTTGTGGGTTTTTTTTTGAGACATGGTTTCATATATAAGCCAGGCTGGCCTTGAAATTGCTATGAAGCTGGAAATGATATATGACCTTGAATTCCTGATCCTCCATCTCCCAATGCCACCACACCACTCTCGGCTCACTCTGCCATTGTATTTGGGAGATGCTTTATGATGACAATAGCAGCCATTTGAGATCCCTACTTTCTATGATCTGTGTGTATGTATGTATATATATTATGAGTGTATATACTCATATATGCATATATTATGAATATATATATATGCCTGATAGCCTTCTAGTGAAGTTCATGTACTAACCTTTTAAAAATTATTTTTAGCCGGGTGTGGTGGCGCATGCCTTTAATCCCAGCACTCGGGAGGCAGAGGTAGGAGGATCGCCGTGAGTTCAAGGCCACCCTGAGACTACATAGTGAATTCCAGGTCAGCCTGGACTAGAGTGAGACCCTACCTCGAAAAACCATATATATATATTTGCAAGCAGAGAGAGATAGAGAGACAGACAGAGAATGGGCACACCAGAGCCTCCAGCCACTGCAAATGAACTCCAGGTGCATGTGCCACTCTGTGCATTCAGCTTTATGTGTGGGGAAATCAAACTGAAATCATTAGGCTTTGCAGTCAAGCACCTTAACCACTAAGCCATCTCTCTAGCCCCTCACCTCTTTTATATAGAGCCTAACAAGAGAATTGTTTTTCCCCCGATTACCAGTCTGAACACACACACACACACACACACACACACACACACACACACACACACAAGCTAGCCTGCACATACCTCCTTCACCGTTCCTGGAGTGATGATCAGCCGATAAGTCATATACACGGGGATGCAGATGACAGATGATGTCCCTATGCAGTAGCCCAGGACGACACTCCAGTGGGGATAATTATATTGGAAAAGTCGTAGCTGAGGTGGGCTCATCAAAAAACTGCAAATGATGAACTAAGCAAGAAATTTCAAGAAACGTTAAAAAATCCTCATAGTATTAGTGCAGACAGAGACAAGACTGAATCTATTAGCATATATCCCAGAGCAAGCCCTGGCTCACAGAATTACCAATTTCGGTACCTATGCTGCAAGAAGAAAACCCTCAGGTGCTTAAGGTGTTCCTCCCTCTCTGGCAGCCCAGGACCTATGGTGGGAATGTCATGGCCTCGCTACAATTACCCCTGAGGTCAGGGAAGTTGCAGCAGCGCAGAGAAGAGACGCACATCCAGGGAGGGATGAACAAGGCGGTCTCACCATGGCCCCCGGCAGCCCTGGACCTTCATAGCTCCCACTGGAACCATGACTGCTTTGGTAGGTGGAAGGACTTAAGAGACAGACTGAGGAGGACTCGGGCTCCTGGGGATGTCCTTTCCCTCTGTGCCTGAGGTTTCAGCAAGAATGGCTCCGAGGAGGCACAACAAGGAATGACTACCTGACACAGGTCTTCCTCAGAAAGATCTGGATTATGAAAAGGAAAGACAATAGCTTGATGCATTTCTCACTTGAAAATTCTGATGAAGAAAAATGGCAGTGTGCTCCTGACACCGATTTATGAGTTTTCTCATTTCAGTTTGGTTTCCAGAGTGAGTGTAAATATCAGTTTTTGCCTAGTAACCACTGTGCTGAAATTGTTATTGCTCTTGATTTAATTGTGTTTTATTACTTTATAGTCATAAAGAAGACAGTAATGTAATTCATTTGTGTAGTTAAACATCTATTTATATCCTTTTTCTTTGTCTGCAGGTAATAAAATGGGGAATTGTTAAACACACATCCATTTTCGGAGCAGTGTGAACCTCAGTGTCAAAAGAGGCCTTCAAAACAGGAGTCCGGTCAATCACAAACCTTTCTCCTGACACATTCTCCCCATCCCCAGATCCAGCTGTCCAGGAAGGTGACTGGGGACACAGAAAGAGGGGCCAACTGGGAGCCATTCTTGCCAGAACTCTGCTCATCTTGTGTGAAATCCAGCCCAGCGAGGGAGGACTCGAGCTCTTGTTCAGCAACTTTCTCACAGCCCAGTCTCGTTTGCTCATACGGGACATTTTCTTTTTGCAACTTGACTTCAGTGAAAGAGAATATTTTTAGTAAGTTACTTGTTGTTTACCTAAAGCAGCCTTAAAAAGCCAAGAGTAAGGGATCTGTTAAGTAAACGTAGAAGTAGAAGACAGATTTTCCTCCTCTTCATTGGGCACTAAATCACTTGCCTTTAGAGCATCATGGGAATTGTGAGTAATATGCCTGCACCCAATCTGTATGGGGATTTTGCTGGGAAAACGAACTCATTGACTATGAGCTACTAGAAATTAAAATGTCAAAAGCTGCAGGGCCAGGACTAGGCTGAGGCACAGTTACAATGTGCAAGAAGGGGAAACCAAAATTTCAACAGTCGAGTTAATGATATTTTAGAGCAATCTTTAAAAGCCAGGATCTGATGGGGCCAGATTAGGACACAGGTCCAGGGGCAGTCCCTGGGTTTGCCAAACTGGGTCTATATTGCACTTCACTTAATTTTAAGAAATATTTTTATTTACTTGAGAAAGAGAAAGTATGGGTGCGTCGGGACCTCCTGCCACTGCAAATGAACTCCAGATGCATGTGCCACTTTGTACATCTGGCTTTACATGGGTACTGGGAATTGAATCGGAGCCATAAGGCTTTGCAAGCAAGCACCTTTAACCACTGAGCAATCTATCCATCTCCTAATTTTTTTGGGGGGGCAACGTATCACTCTAGCCTTACTTTTTAGCCCAGGCTGGCCTCCAGTTCACAATGATCTTCCTACCTCAGCCTCCCAAGTGCTGGTATTAAAGAGCCACCACCCAGCTTGCATTCGTTTTTAAAAATACTATTAATCCTGAGTACTGATGTGCTAGGCACCCCTTAAATTTCATGCTCCTAGCGGCTTTCTCACTTGCCACAGCCCAGCTGGGCTCTGGACACCATTCTCTCACTTAGGAGGGAATATGGAAGGACACAAACAAACATGTTTCTGCCCTCAAGGGATTGATCCAATGTACCTTCTTCCTCTGAAAAACAAATGAAAGAGGTTTAAGTGGATTATCAAGGAGCACAGGTATTAGTACAAGTTAATAGCCTGTTTATATCAGGATGTCAGCTTCTGGCAGTGCAGAGCTAAGTGATTCAGCCCAAACCTCTCCCACAAAACAAGCAGAACCTCTGGGTGTAGTGGTCCATCGGGAAGCAAAGGTAGAAGGATCACTGTGAGTTCAAGGCCAGCCTAGGACTACAAAGTGAATTCTAGGTCAGCCTGGGCTAGAGTGAGACGGAAAGAAAGAAAGAAGAAAGAAAGAAAGAAAGAAAGAAAGAAAGAAAGAAAGAAAGAAAGAAAGAAAGAAAGAAAGAAAGAAAGAAAGAAAGAAAGAAAGAAAGAAAAGCCAGATGTATGCAGTGCTAGATTTGTGATTTCGATGAGCCCATGACAATGGGAGGTGAAGCCAGGAAAACCCAAAGCTCATGGGCCAGCCAGTCTGATGACCACTTGCAGTCTGGCAGTTCATTTGCAGCAGCAAGAGAACCTGTCTCAAAGAAGGTGGAGCAGACGCCTAGACATTCTCCTCTGCCCCCCACACATGTGCTGGGGTGTGCACGCCCTTACATACGCACACATAAAAGTTATATGACTGTCATCACTGCCTGTCAACATGAGAGTGTTTGCTAGTGTGATTTGTAGTGCCAGAAGTCAGGAGAGGGTTGAGGGGAGGAGAGGCCCAGAGGGGCTTCTGAAGTGTTGATTATGTGTCTGTTTTAAGGTTTTGATGACATAGTGCTCAATTTATAGAGTTTCTTTGAGGGGCTGGAGAGACGGCTCAGCGGTTAAGGCGATTACCTGCAAAGCCCTTTAACAAGCCTGGTTTGATTCCCCACGGAAAGCTAGATGCACAAAGAGGTGCATACATCTGGAGTTTGTAGTAGTGGCTGGAGGCCCTAGTGCCCCCAGTCTCTCTCTCTCTCTCTCTCTTTCTCTCTCCTTGCAAACAAGTAAATTTTTTGAATAAAGTTTTAAAACATTTGAGACTTCTTGATTGGCACACTTTCTGACCACTCACCAGGAGAAACAGAGGGCTGATGGCCACCCAGCAGATCCTCCAGAACCACCCCGGGCTGAAGCCAAGCATCTCCTTCACGTCGCTGCAGAACTGAGTGATGCCTGAAACCAGCCAAAAGAGAGTCTCTTTATCTCTCCAGCCCCTGATCCCCAGGGTTAGGGGCAGTGGGATTAGCGCTGGGAGTCAGGAGGAGGAAAGCGGGGATTCCTGCCCGGAACAGGTAGAGCAGCGCTGGGATTTCTCCGAGGCACCAATTTCAGCTGAAAGTGAGACTGAAGAGCATCATACAAATGCATTTTAAGTTATTTATTTATTTATAAAAAAGAGAGAGAAACAGAGGGGGAGAGTGCCAGGGTCTCTAGCTACTTTGAACAAACATGTGCCACTGTGCATCTGGCTTTACATGGTTACTGGGGAATTGAACTCTGATCCTTGGGTTCTACAGGCAAGCACCTTAACTGCTGAGCCATCTCTCCAGGCCCAAATGCATTTTTTTTGAGGTAGGATCTCCCTCTAGCCCAGGCTGACCTGGAATTCACTATGTAGTCTCAGGCTGGCTTCGAACTCACGGCGATCCTCCTACCTCTGCCTCCTGAGTGCTGGGATTAAAGGCGTGCGCCACCACGCCTGACCAGAAGGTTAAAGCACCACTGGGGGTGAGCTACATGGACTGTCTTCAGCCTGCCTCTGCTGGGTGACCATTCAAACTCAAGAGTAGAGAAAAAAGTGTCCTTCAAGGGTGTGGGCAATGGCTCAGCTGAGATGATTGTACAGAACCACCGGGACACCTGTCATCAGCTGTCCCTCCTGTCCCCCTCTCTGTGCGGGCTGAGTGCGGACAGAAAGAACCTCTGCTGTCTGTCGGGGGAGCGAGATCTCACCATAGAACCAGGACACGGCCACAGCTTCTATGAGCGCCACGGTGAGCACAGCCGGCCCCGTGGCGTATTCCTCCAGCAGCTTCACCACGTAGGCCCCTCCCTGGGAAAGAGATCACGCTTGGTGAGGACCCTTCGACCTGCCTCTCACTACAGAAGCCTGCAGAGGCTTCCGGACATAGGAAAATGCTGGAAAACTCTCACCTTAGACCCACTCAGTCTCAGTACCCCAAGGCCTACCTCTTGGGGTAGCCTTTGAATATGAGCCAGGTTTCACCCCATTAGACTCCTATGGAGCACTTTTCTGAATGGTGCTAGGGATGAAGCCCACAGCCTGGTGCCTCCTAGCAAATGCTCTACGTACCCCATCTGCACCCAGAGCACATCCTTCTTACTACTTCGGGACCTCCACAGCCGCTACTCCATCCTAATGATGCACCAGCCATTGGGTGCGCAGCCTGGAGAGATCTAACCTGTAAAATCTATCTTAAGTCATGAGAAGTGCTTAGGATGCCCATGCTGATGTGCACTTTACTGTGTTTGCCTCAGCTACACAAAGAGGAGAGAGAGAGAGAGAGAGAGAGAGAGATCAGTCATTGGAGAGGGTCTGACTTCTCTACCATCGCAAGCTCCAGAGGACACAAAGAGCCATCACACATTCAAGACACCGGCCTTCAGACGTTTAGCAGATCCGGACTTAGGGGCAATATTCCCATAAAAGCAGCCCTAAGGAGTGGAAATAGACTGGAAATGCAAATCCTAGTTCTTCTCCATGTATTTTTGCCGAGCCTGAAATATCCTTGGGCCTATTGTAAAATGCCAAGCCTCCTGATGCATGCATAGATTCTACAAATGGATTCTGCCAGAAATAATTTTTCTTCTTCTCCTTGGTGGCAACCTTTTATTTTCAATGCTAAGAATTGAACCCGAGGACTCACATATACCAAGTAAGCACTCTAACAATGAGTCACACCCCCAGCCCACGATGACAACCTTTTTGACCACTAGAATAACTCAAAAGACACCACAGTGCTGAGAAGAAATGACAGTGGAGTGTTCAGCATGGGAACATCTCTATCACACCTCTGAGGCTCAGAGTCTATTGTGGAAGAGGTGGTGGAAAGATTGTAAAAGCCAAAGGAAGGGGAGGACTGCTTACAATGCAAACTTCCAGACACAAAATGGCCTTGACATTCATGACTTCGCAGTGCCCACACTACACAAGTCCTTCATAATGGGAGGAAAAGATGATATCAAAACAGAGACTAATTGAGAGGGGGAAGGGATAGGATGGAGGGTAGGTTTGAGAGGGGGAAAGTAAGGGAAGGGAGGGAATTGTTATGGTTCATTGTTTATAATTATGGAAGCTGTCAATAAAAGTTTAAAAATTATTTATTTGCAAGCAGAGAGAGAGAGATCGAGAAAAGAGAGACAGAGAAAAATGGGCACACTCCAGCCACTGCAAATGAACTCCAGACACATGGGCCACTTTGTGCATCTGGCTTTATGTGGGTACTGGGGAATCAAACCCAGGTCATTGGGCTTTTCAGGCAAGTGTCTTAGCTACTGAGCCATCTCTCCAGCCTGGCCACCTTTTTAATGGCAGTAACAACTTTCTTCATGCCCGGAAAATGAGAGCCCTATGTGGAGATGGAAGGGTAGGAACAATTTCATGTAACGTTCCATTGCCCTAAGAAGCCAGGGTACTCACAAAAGTCAGTGTGATCAGGGATCCGAAGAAGCAAGTGATGACCACAATGAGCACAAACCACTCCCGACGCTTGGCCCAGACATGTGGAAATTCATCCAGCACGGCTGTGATCACTCCCTCCAGGCCTGCAAACTAAGAGGTGTATGCACACAGTCACAGCGGAGGCTTGGAATAAATTTGCTCTTGGGACAGTGAACAGGAAGAGAGCCAAGACTGTGGAGCTAAGTCAAGCCAATGGCGATTGGCTCCGCCCACTCACTAGCCCATGGACACATCTGGAAGCATATTTCTATTTTCTACTGTCATTGGACCCTGACCCATGAGGAAAGAACACAACTTCAGTATCTGTTCTCTTGGGGGGGGGAACGGTTGCACCAAGAAGGCCAACTCAATGCTGATACTCTGTCCACACTAATAGATGCAGGGTGCTGAGCTGAATGTAGAGACACAGAAGGACCTTGCCCCGGCCTTCAAGTGCCATCAAGGGTCAAGGGTAGCAAACTTCTCATGTGCCCAGCTCTTTGCGTGAGACGGGCACTTCCCCCACATTAGGTCCCAGGGGCAGAAGGTGCTGCTGCCGCAGAGTGGTCAGGGGCTTGAGAAGTGCTGGAAGGTTGCAGCTAGCACTGCCTGCAAGGGCTGGCGTGGAGAGAAGTGGGTTTAGCGTTTCCTTTTCTCTTTTCCTCTCCTCATGCTCCCAGAACCCATCCTCCCTCTCCATTTGCTCACCGTGCTGTCCAAGCCCAGTGTGATTAACATGAGGAAGAAGATGATGGCAAAGAACGTGGATCCTGGCATGTTGGCAATGGCCTCCGCATACGTGATGAAGAGGAGGCTGGGGCCTGAGCAGAGAGTAGAGAGGAGAAGGTGGGTGCTGCAGCGAGAAACTCCATTACTCCAAAAGTTACAATTCTCATCACGAGACCTCCCCTGTGAATCAGGCTTCCTCAGCCTCTACCCCATCTTACTTGGTTGGCCATTATGACTTTTGGGAGGCCGGGAGGGAAGATTCTCCACTTTGAAAGTTGTGTGTCTTCAATTAACTTGATGGATAGAGACCGACCTGAGCCCCTGAGATTAGCAAAGCTGCAGATACAAGCAGGTCTCCACTACGTCACAGTGCTGTGTTTTATTTTCAGGGCCAGGACGGCCATTCTAAAGTCCCACAGCTTTAAGTCTCCTCTGATGTCTTTGGCTCCAGAATGGTAGGAGATGAAAGAAAGACTTCCTGCTATTTTTAAGCCTTACCCCTTTTTAAATTGGCAAGGCTGAGGCTAGAACTCCAGACCTTGCAATGCTAGGCAAGCACTCTTGACAGTATGAGGATCATGTCTTCAACATCCTGTGGGTGGACTGGGGATTCATCCTTTGGAGTATGAGGTTGGTCAAGGCACCACATCAGACCACATACACAAGTATATTCTAAAGAAAGTCCCGAGGCTCCATCTACTAGATCCCACTGCCTCTTTTGGACATCAATCTCACTTTCATTTTCCCATGAAAATTTCACAGTGGGGCTGGGAAGACGGCCCAGCAGTTAAAGGTGTTTACTTATACAGCCTGCCCATCCAGGTTCAGTGATCCAGCCACCCACACTTTTTGAATACAAAAAGTGACACAACCAGCCGGGCGTGGTGGCACAAGCCTTTAATCCCAGCACTTGGGAGGCAGAGATAGGAGAATCACCGTGAGTTCAAGGCCACCCTGAGACTACAGAGTGAATTCTAGGTCAGCCTGGGCTAGAGGGAGACCCTACCTCAAAAAAAAAAGTGACACAAGCATCTGGTATTCATTTGCAGCAGCAAGAGATCCTGGCAAGTATGCACGAATATATAACACATGCAAATAAATAAAGTTTAACTTATTTATTTGCAAGCAGAAAGAGATAAAAGAGAGACAGAAGGAGAGAATAGGTGTGGTAGAACCTCCAACCACTTCAAACAAACTCCAGATGCATGCAACACTTTGTGCATCTGGCTTTACGTTGGTACTGGGGAATCGAACCTAGGTTTGTAGATTTTGCAGGCAAGTGCCTTAACCACTGAGCCACATCTCTAGCTTCAGTGAAGTATTATTTTTTGAAACCTCACAGTAAGTAGTGTGGCTACATCAGCTATGCTTTATTTTCCTTCAAGGGACAGTTCTAGGGATTACTACTTGGCCTACTGTATTGCACCCATCACAAGATCATTCTGGCACCCAAAACCACTGGTTCAAAAGCTACTATCCGGGGCTGGAGGGATGGCTCAGAGGTTAAGGCACTTGCCTCCATTGCCTAAGGCCCGGGGTTCAATTCCCCAGGACCCACATAAGCCGGACCCACAAGGTGGTGGCCCTTGTGCACTCTCTCTCTCTCTCTCCTTGAAAATGAATAAATAAAATATTTTTTTAAAAAGCTACTATCCAAGTTGTATTTTCCAGCCCATCGTGTGTTGAAGGCGCCCGAACTGGGCGCCAAGAGAACTGTCCTATTCCTAAATCCATGAAAACACTGAGATCTCCAAGGCACTATGTTTCTTTCAAATCTTTGAAATTTTAAATAAATAGTCAAAAAGTTAGATATTTGTAAAGATTCAAAGCCGAGCAATTTAGAAGTCAGAGCCCGGGTCCTACCTGCATCTTTGGCCACTTCAGACACATCTTCGTTCCTCATCTCAGCCATGTACCCGAGCACCGTAAAGATGACAAAGCCTGAAACGAAGCTCGTCATGCAGTTCACCGCACTGGTCACCAGGGCATCTCTGGAGTGGAAAACCCAACATACCTGAAGTTGTTCTGGGGCAGGAAGTCTAAGTGGCACCTGGCTGTGCAGCTGTTCTGTAAGAGAGGCCTCCATGGTTCAAAGAACCTCCTCCCCCTCTGTTGCCCTCCCTTGTCTCCCAGCTCCCCACCTCTCAGGCCTGAAGCCCAAGGACTGTGACCACCACGCCATCATGGGCAGAGTAGCAGGTGCTCCTAAGCCAGACACAGTGGCACACACCTGTAATTGCACCACCTGGAAGGCTGAGGCAGGAGGAGTGTGTTAAAGGCCAGTATGGGTTACATAGCAAGACCCTGTCTCAGAAAACACAAGTGGGAGGGGGGTGCCTGCCTGTCTTGCTGTGAAGCAGCTCAGTAGCAGGGCCTAGGCTGGAGGAGCCTTAGAAAGGCCAGGAAGGGGCCTTATAAAGTCACAAGACTACTGCAGAGATGCCCTGACAAGTTTTAAAAGACTTCATCATGCGACTTCAGACACAAGGCCACATTCCTTAGGGTATTGTGAACGCCTCTCCCATATTTTTTAAAAAATACATTCTATAATTATTTTTATATTTTAAAAAAATATTTTATTTATTCATTTTCAAGCAGAGAGAGAGAGAGAGAGGCCAAGGTGGCCCACAAGGGCCACCATCTTGTGGGTCTGGTTTACGTGGGTCCTGGGGAATTGAACCCGGGGCCTTAGGCACTAGAGGCAAGTGCCTTAATCACTGAGCTATCTCTCCAGCCCTATAATTATTTTATGAATAGTACAAATGGGCTGCTGGACATTGCCATCTGGATGGAACCAAAAAAAAGCCTAAAGGTCATGGAGTAATACAGTCATCATTGGTACAACACTCCCATCTTGTTAAAATACCTGGAGGATTATTTTTCCATTATTATGACATCTTTGAGGGCCACAATGGTTTAATCATTATACCTTTGTGTATACATACATAAATTATCAGATTATACTTTTGCTATTAAATACATTAGTTAAGCACAAATAATCCATACTGCAATTTTTGTAAGCCTGCTGCAGAATTTCTTGGTTTGGTTTGTTTTTGAGATAGGATCTCATGTATTCAAGGCTGACCTTGAAATCCTGACCTTGCTGTCTGTGCCTCCTGAGTGCTGGGATTAGAGATGTGTGCCACAGCCCCTAGCTAAGAATTTCTTAATTATTATTTTGACTCAAAGGAACTCACACAAAACAGAAGTAGCCTGGGGCCTTTCCAACCTCTGAGTAAGCCAGGTAAGGTCACGGTTATGGATGCATGGGGCTGTGGCACTCCTAAGGGGCAGTATCCTCATGGCTTGAGCCAGGAAGGTTTGAAATTATTAGTTCAATCATCTTACTCAGATTCACTAACTTTTGCTCACTTGGCTTTCCAAGCTTTGTTTGGGAGCCCTGGGTACTCACTGGTAACAGTTGTTGTTGAACTTGTTGTAGCTCGCAAAAGCCAGGAGAACCCCAAAGCCCGGACCAAGAGAAAAGAAGATCTGAGCAGCAGCGTCCACCCACACCTGGAAAACAGTGGGAAGGGCGTGGGGGCGAGGTGAGAGCCAGGCCAACCCTGGGTACAAACAGGGAAGCACCTCTCCTGCCTCCAGGTGCTATGTGCAGGGCAAACCCCGCTTTTCAAGGATCTACGGATGGGCCGCATGTCCAGGGACATACAAGACATTTCTCATCCTATCATCCAAGCTTAATCCCATTCAGGGGCCTCAACTAGACTTCTTGTGCTTGTACTTCTGGTTTAAAGTCATTGCTGACTTGTATGCTGAACTGAACCTGCATTGTTCCGACTGTCCTATCTAAGTAGAACTGCCCTTATGGACTGAAAGATAGGCACGTGGACAATGTTTCCTTCAATATCTCACCCCTGTCTCCAGGAGTTTCTGCCAGTTGGGGTTCAAGTAGAAAATAACTCCTCTCCACGCTCCAGGGAGGGTGGCCCCCCTTACCAGCAAGATGGAAAGGACGATGTAAGGAAAGGTGGCTGTCACCCACACCACCTGTAGGGAAGGAGAGCGCAAGCAGAGGTTATGACACGCAATTCTAGGGACAGCAAGGACAGATGGGTGTCAGTGTCCTTTCTTCCTGCACACCTCTGAGAAGAGGAGCTACTCATTTAGGAGGCAAGCCTGGGGGTGGATGATACATACCTGGAATCCCAGCACTTGGGAAGCTGAGGCAGGAGGATGGCCATGAGTTCAAGGCTAGCCTGGCTATGCAGCAAGATGCTTTCTTGAGAAACAAAACAAGCAACAACAAAAATATTTCCTTTAAAATCAGAGAGATAGAGATCTTACGTTGCTTGGCCAGTACTCCCTGTCTCTGAGCCCGCTCCACATCTGTAATGTAGGGACAAAAATCTAGCCAGGAACAACAAAGTTAACCAGTGTAGATGAAGTACTGAGTATGGCTCATGGTGGGTTTTTCTGTGACAGTCCTCCGTGGCTCAAATGACCTGGTGCTCCTCTGCTTTCTCCCAGGTCCCCACCTCTTAGGCCTGAAGGCCAAGCACTGTGACCACCATCTTTGGATGGGGAGAGCAGCCGGTGTTCCTAAACCAGGCACGTTGGTGCATGCCTGTAATACCACAACCTGGAAGGCTGAGTGAGGCAGGAGGATTGTAAGTTAAAGGCCATCATGGGTTACATAGCAAAGACTCTTATCTCAGAAAACAAAGACGGAGGGTGGAAAGCCTGCCTATCTTGCTGAGAAAAAGCAGTAGGGTCTCAATGTAGCTCAGGCTGGTCTAGAATTCACTATGTAGCCTCAGGCTGGCCTCAAACTCATGGTGATTCTCTTACCTCTACCTCCTGAGTGCTGGGATTAAAGGCATGCACAGGGCCTATATTTAAAATTTGAATATAAAGGGGCTACACTTCACCCTTAACTTTCACTTACATACATTTACATGGAAATGGAAATAGACGATGCGGTGGTTTGAACTGAATGTCCCCCATAAACTCATGAGTTCTGAAGGCTAGGTCCCCAGCTGATGGCAATTTGGGAATTGAAGCCTTGCTGGAGGAGATGTATGGTTGGGGGCAGGTTTATGGGTGTTATAGCCAGCTTCCCTGCCAGTGTTTAGCACACTCTCCTGCTGCTATTGTCCACCCTATGTTAGCCAGGAGGTGACCCCCAGCTTCTCTCTGCTCATGCCATCATTTTCCCTGCCATCATGGAGCTTCCCTGAATCTGTAAGCCAAAATAAGCCCTTTCCTCCCACACGCTGCTTTTGGTTGGGTGTCTTGTCCCAGAAACCTGAAGGTAACTGCAACATCCCACTTCTAGAATCCTCTAGCAGATTTGATAGAGAAAGAGCATTGTAGTCTATGGCCACACCACCCTGAGCACGCCTGATCTCTGCTGATCTCCACAGGCCGGCTCAGCTCTGCTTAGTACTTGGATAGGAGAAAGAGGATTGTTGAATGAATGAGTTGAAGCAGGGGATCGGTGGCTGTCCAAGGTACTGGGAGCTCGGTAGCTGTCCAGAGTACTGGGTCCTGAGTTGGTCTCCTAGGCAGGCCTGGATCAGCAGCCGGAGTCCTCACCTTGCCAGATGTTTTGACACCTTTCCAGATGCTGAAGTAGATGACAGAGAAGATGAGCACGATGCAGAGAGTAAGCTGCCAGCTGATGCCCCCCAGGTCCTGGAGTCCCTGAGACTGGTGGATCTGCAGGATGTGGTGCCTGCAGTGACAGAAAGAAGGGCCTGTGAGAGGATGTGGACTGAGGCCTGAGCACATGACCTGTGTCCGGGGGTTCCCAGAAGAAGGTAGACACCAGCGGGAGCTTGGTGGGTTTGGAATGAGCCAGTGGAACAGAGAGCCCTGGAGAAAGACTAGGCTAAAAGGCCAACTTCTGGTCCTTCCTCCTTTGCTTCCTGGGCTCGAACCCCTGGACCAAAATGGCTGGCTTTCTGGTACTTGAGATTTATATGTGCAGGTCATGGGCCTCCTACCTTACCCCAAAGTAGCTCTGTGTTTAGACTACCTTTGCCTAAAGTTCCTGCACTAAATTGTTACCAAGCTGGGGGTATAACTCAGTGGTAGAGTAATTGCCCAGAATATGCAAGACCCTGGGCTGGATCTTCAACATCCCACCCCCCCCAAAGAATACCACCTTCTCTAGCATCTCTTCCAGAGGGCAGAAACTAACAGTTCTGAACTACTGAAGCAGCAGGCCATTTTGTTTCCATGGCAACTGGCTGGAGGAGGAGCCAGAAAGAAGGGTGTTTTTTGTTTGTTGGTTGGTTTCTTGAGGTAGGGTCTCCCGATAGCTCAGGCTGACCTGTAATTTACTATGTCATCTTAGGGTGGCTTTGAACTCACAGTCATCCTCCTACTTCTGCTTCCTGAGTGCTGGCATTAAAGGCATGTGCCACCACGCCCGGTTTAGGGGAATAATTTTGGGACATGAAGGCAGGGTTGGCTTGAGCATCGTGGAACAGCCTGGACTGACACACGGGGGGACACAGTTGGTAGAGTCCCAACTCCAAATCCTGCAGGGGACCAACCACTCCTGCCACTCCCCACACTCACATCTGTTCTGTCCTGGACATTTTCATCCCTCAGAAATCTGCCAGAGTGGGGTGAAGAGCTCTTTTCTCCTAAGATGCAAAGCCCCAGGTGTGTGGCCTGCCCTAATAGACTCCCCCTCTCCCCACTCCCAGGCACCTACATGTAAAATTCCTCAGCAGGAGACGTGGAATGGAGTGTCCAGGTGATGTTGTCCTCCGAGAAGTAGTTGGTACAGTTGGCAGTGTTCCAGGCGTTCTGGCAGCTGGTCCAGGGCAGCTGGTTCGTGAAGGAGGAGATGAGGTAGTAGAGCGCCCAGGCTATGATGGTGTTGTAGTAGGAGGCGATATAAAAGGCAATGATGCAAATGGCATAGCCAATCCCTGGGCAGTGGGCAAGAGAGGCCAAGTTCAAAGGGCAGCCCAACAATGAGAGGTGGAGACAAGGTACCACAGAGGCAAAGATGGTCTCTGCCATCCACTTCTTTCCCAAGAACTCCAGGGGGAAATTGAAGCAGACTGCTCATATGCAAGCTTTCGTGTTTCAGAAAATGTGTGCTGTTATGGTCTTTTTTTTTTAAACTTTTAGTTGCTGTTTATTCTGTTTCTTAACAATTTCACACCACGTGAGCAGTCAAAAATGTAATGACTCAAAGTATCTCTTAGATTTACCTAAAGGCTAAAGAATCACAGAACTAAGTCCCAGCCCACCCTCCTCCCCACCAAACTCTTCAGTTACCTTTGAAAATAGGACAGATTTTCCTCCATATAGAAATGCATCCGTTTCGGTGGTACTGGCCCAGCGCAAGCTCCATGTAAAAGAGTGGAATTCCCCCAAAAATGGCCATGATGGCGTAGGGAAGGAGGAAGGCCCCTGAGGAAGATGAGAGATAGTTTCACTCCATGTTCACATCTGTCCCCAGGTCAGCTCGACTGATTTGGACATTAGGGGGGTCACACTGAGAACCAAAGAGCCACCCTATGCCAAGTGGCCTCAATGTATGCTGTCTAGACCCCATTGCTTTACCAGAAGTAACAGTCTCAAAACACAAACAAATAAAATACACAGAAACCCAGAGGAGGCTGAGGGTAGTTAGAAAGATAGTTGGGCGCCAAGAGTAGGCACTGGGGTCACCTACACTTCCAGTCACCTGGGGAAGCCAGTCATTTCCCATTTCTGAAGAGGGATGAGGATCTCAACCTAGCCATACATCACAGTCACTGGGGAGCCAAGAAACTGACACCCAGATGCCATGGACACCCCAGACCTCCTAAAGGTATGAGTGCAATTCGAAATTGTCTTCAAGTTTCCAGTTAAGGGCTGGAGAGACGGCTTAGCAATTAAAGCAGGCAAGCACATAATGACCCAGGTTCGATTCCCCAGGTACCCACATAAAGCCAGATGCATAAAGTGGCACATGTGTCTGGAGTTCATTTGCAGTGACTGGAGGCCCTGGTGCACCCATTTTCTCTGTCTGTCTCTCTTCCTCTCCGATTGCAAATAAATAAATACAAATATATATATATATATATATATTTCAAAAAGTTTCTGGGTGGTTCTGGTGAATCATGATAGAGTCCTTGCGAACAGGTCACCTGCTAAGATCCGTACAGCTGCAACCATCTGTAGTCTCAGAATTCTGGCCTCATTCATCAGGATTGTCTATGGCTCCAGCCAGGTACATTGCTACACGTATCTGACTGTATATCACTGAGCCAGAAAGACTCCTCACACACCACCGAGTGGAAGCCTGCCTGAAGTGGTCCTTTCACGCAGAACAAGCAAGCACACAGTGGCTGTGTAGCTGGAGATGCTGGTGTCTCCTGGGTCCTGTGGCTGAGGCTTAATTTGAAAATGCCAGGATGAGGATTGCTCACCTGAGGCCTGAGTTTTATCCTCAAGAGTGAATCAGCTAGGATTCTCCCCAATAACTATCCCTCCTTTAAAGGCCTTGGGCCCTAGAAACCCCAAGTCAGTGCGACTCAGAAAGGTCCACATTTTACAGTCACGTTGGGTAAATCTGACTTGAGAATTAAGACCATGCTGTGTTTTCACGGTGGCCTTGGTCCAAAGGGTTTACCTGACTGGCTTTATAGTAGGAAGCGTCACCAAGGACCCAGCTCCTCATATAGTGCTCAGGCTAAAGGTGAGTCCTTCCATCTGGAGATAAGGGGGGTTATGGCTTCCACTCCTCCCAGGTCCCCACCCCCATTCAGGCCCACAGCCATCTACTTTCACTACCTACAAGAAAGGACAAGGGCAAGACATGGTCTCCAGCCCCCCCCACACACACACATCCATCTTAAACTTACAGATGAGTTTATCCCTGCATGCTTTGGAGTTGCACGAATTCCATGCTGGTGTTGGGTTCACCTTTGGATCATGTCTAGTCTGATAACTTGACTTTTTTTTTGTTTGTTTTTAAGGTAGGGTCTCACTCTAGCCCAGGCTGACCTGGAATTTAGGGCGGCCTTGAACTCATGGTGATCCTCCTACCTCTGCCTCCCGAGTGCTGGGATTAAAGGCGTGCCCCACCACGCCCGGCTTTAGTCTGATAACTTAAAACTTTAGACCTTTAGACCCAGGTCCAAAGGCCTAATAGGGTCTGGAGTCTTATAGCCACTTCCCTATTTTTCCTTACGGAGCTTGGATACTGCAGGTTAAGGAGAGGCCCTTCAACAAACGAAGCATTAATACCACCAGAAACCCAAGCTTGGGTTTGGGAGAGCGCCCATCAGACTTGATAGCCTGAAAGCCTCGGCAGGCTGAACTAGGCTTTTGCTTCCTGACACTTGTCTGTTAGACTGTCATGAACAGGTAGATCTCAATTCCCAGACTCACATGAGACAGAAAAGATGTGACTTGTGTCTACAAGGATCTACTGCCACCCCTGGGTCCCAGCCTCTGCTCACCTCCTCCGTTCTGGTAACAGATGTAAGGAAAACGCCAGATGTTGCCCAGATCCACAGCATAGCCAATGACGGAGAGGAGGAAGTCCACCTTCTTGCCCCACGTCTCCCGTTCTCCTTGGTGATCCTCTGCCACCAGAGTGGTGGTGGCAGCTGGGATAGAGGGCTGAGCGTCATCTCCTGCGCTGGCGCTGCGAACTGCGGAATACCCATTGGACATTTGGCCAGACTCTGCCCTGTCCCCTGGGGTGGGGACACCCTTCTGTAGAATACCATTTTCCTGACAGTCCTCTCCATCTTTGCATGGCGACAGTGCCTTCTGAGAACTCAAGGGTGTGGTCTCCATTCTGCTGGTCAGTGAACGATACCAATGCCCATCTACCAAGGACCCAAACGAGCTCTCGTGTTCAGCTTTGGGGGTCTCCTCAGAGTGTTCTGAAAAGGCACACAGAGAAAGAAAAGTAAAATTAGGAACTTGCTTATAATTGTTATTAATCATACATCTTTTTGTTTTGTCGAGATACCATTGCACTCTATAGCCCAAACTAGCCTTGAACTTTTGGGCAGTCTTCCTGTCTCAGGCACCTGAGGGCTGGGATTACTGGCATAAGACATCATACCCAACTTCATTATATATCTTAAATGACACTGGGAAGCAGGGTTATAAATGCCTGGGTTATATGTAAGCCAGCTGCTAAGAGTCAAAACATTAACGGAACTTTATGTAAGGTGTCAAATCACCATAAACTAATTCTTAAAAGGAAATAAAGAAACAAAACTAGATAGTAAATCAGCAAGATTTCAAGTAGGCTTTACTTAAGAACAAACACTTGCTTCATTGGAGGGACCCAAGTCCCCTCCTGTAGTTTATCATAACCCAACATTATAGTTCACATAAATTTTAGGCATAATCTACAAAGAAAAGTGCAAAAGAGAGGAATGAAACACCACCCTTGGGTGGCAACCCTTTTCTCACTCTTCCTTTAGCCCACCCAGGTTTGGCAGGCTCGGGGAAGATTCTAGCTTCTTCCATGTCCAGCCCACCTCTGCTTCCTTGTATTTTCCAACTTCTTGGACTTTCAGTGTGTCTCTTCAGGTCACAGTGGGCTGTGACTGTCACTGCTGCTCACCATTCATTCTTCTTGTCACTTGGGGCTAAGCCACTTGTCACCGCAGCTGTGGGCAGGCATGGCCCTTATCTTTACAATCAGGGAGAAAAGTGCAGGTCCCTGTTCCAGGTGTGCCTGGTGGCCCTGTTCCCATGTGGTTGCTGCGCCTTCATTGAACTGCCATGAACTGGGGTTCAGGGAAGGAGCCAGGTTCTCTCCGGACTGAGGTTGAGATTTCTACACATGGGCTAGAACTCTGAGCCCTTCTGGACTTTGGACCCACTGCCTGCTGTAAACTTGCAAACTGCCAGGAGCTTCCAGTTCACTTTTTGTTTCTTTCAAACTCTTAAAACAACTCAGGAGTCCTGCTTAGTTAAGTTCATGTCGTACTTTTCTAGAAGTGGACTCTTAACACTATCCACAGAGGCGAAGATCGACCCTCCACATCCAGCAGCATCCGGACGGCTAGACATGAACAACAGCAAATGTATGTCTCCTGTAGGAGCCTGGAGTTTTCAGGAACTCTGACATCACTTTCTGATCCTTCTGCCTCCATCCATCTCTCCAGAGCTCGGATGAGAGGCCTAATCATTCCCAGATTATGGGGACTGAACCCACCCAGGCCTCTGAGTATGCTAGGCAAGCACTCTACCAACTAAGCCACATCCACGGCCCAAAACTTTCTACACATAGAAACGAAAGACAAAAATATAGTGAAGGGATATAGCTCAGTAGTAGAGCATTTGCCTAGCATGTATGAGGGCCCAGGTCAGAACCCCAAAAAAACAGAGAGAGAGAGAGACAGAGACAGAGACAGAGAGACAGGGAGAGACAGACAGAGAGAGAGAGAGAGAGAGAGAGAGAGATTTAAAAGCCAGACCACCTTGTGGATATGTTGGCAAGGATTAGACAGAAGCACCAGGGAATGAGAATAAGTAGGGTTTGTGTTCATTGGGTCCTTTTTGCCATAAAGTGGAAAATAAAAATTTTAAAAGGATTGATTGTTGCCAAAAATATCTGCAGCAACAAGAGATGACTAGGCTCCATGGAGATAGGGTGTATACATATATACATATGAGGGTGTCTTCAGTTCTACCCTGTCTAGCTGTTTGGTCCCCACCCCACCTCAAAACTGAAAAGAAAACGAGTTTCTGACCAGCAATCTAGAGACGGTATTCTGCTCGGCTGGCCTCTGCTTCCTCCCACCTTCCTCAGACCTCAGCTAGATTTGCTAAGCCTTTTTCTTCCTTCTGTCTTTGGGGTGCTGGGGATTAAATGGGAGCCTTACACACTCTGGGCAGTGCAGCCCAGCCCTAATACACTTTTCAAGTTACCACGCATTCTCCTGTCTACTAGTAGTAACTATTTATCATGCCTTTATAGCTGTTTTTCCTCTTTTGGTTTTTGAGGTAGAGTCTGGCTCTAGCCCAGGCTGACCTGGAATTCACTATGGAGTCTCAGGGTGGCGATCCTCCTACTTCTGCCTCCCGAGTGCTGGGATTAAAGGTGTGCACCACTGTGCCTGGCTATAATTGTTTTTCTTGACAGAGAGAGAAAGAGAGAGAGAGAGAGAGAGAGAGAGAGAGAGAGAGAGAGAGAGAGAGAGAAGAGCTGAGATGTCACTAGATTTAAGAACAAAGCCTGCACTTGGCAGTCTCTGTGTTGTGTTTGTCACACTCCCTCTGCTACGTCGATGGCATATTCTCCACACTAAACATGAAAACCCTGAGGACCAAATGGGGGGGCAGCATCACCATGGGCGACCAGATGGCACTGAGCTCACAGAGCTGCTCAGACCTGGGGCCCCTTCCCGCTCTTTCTGCCTCCATTCCCAAGCTTTTCCTAGGAACTGCTTTCCGACTTCAACACCCCCACTTTCATCTGCACTGAGGAGAGAGGTAGACGATCACAGAAACCATACCCTCGTCAGGGGAGGAAGCAGCCAGCCAGAGCACTGACCCATTCCCCTCCTGCCTCAGGAGCTTTAACATTATCTTCCAGGTTCCATTAATTTTTCTCCCTTGGGACATCCTGCAGAGAGGACAGAAAACACTAGTGGGTTGGTGAACATAGGATCCACCATAAGGGGAGGCAATGTGTATTTTGCAAGGTTCTTGGGGTTCAGTTCCTAAGGTCATGATCACTTGGCAACTATGATAAACCGCTCCGGGAAGGACAATGTACAGTTCTCTATTTTTGTCCCGAGCCATTATAAAAGTCTAGTTTCCTGAAATATCTCCCAGTTCTTCTTCTTCTTCTTCTTTTTTTTTTTTGAGGTAGGGTCTCACTCTAGCCCAGGCTGACCCAGAATTCAATCTAGTCCAAGGCTGGCCTCCTCCCAATACTTTTTAACTTGATTTAAAAAAAAAAACAAGCCAGGAGTGGTGGCGCATGCCTTTAATCCTAGCACTCTCCAGAGAAGTAGGAGGATCACTGTGAGTTCAAGGCCAGCCTGAGACTACATAGTGAATTCCGGGTCAGCCTGGGCTACAGCTAGACTCTACCTTGAAAACTCAAATCAATCAATCAATCAATCTGTTCTGAGCAATCCATGACATCTAGTTGCTTCCCACCCCCCAATAGGAGGTGGTGGTCTCTCCCCATCAGCTCTACTTTCTGGGGTTCTCCTTTTGCATCTGGGAGGCAAATAGTTACAGCCCCTTAAAGCCACAAAACAGGAGCTGTATGGTCCCCTTTCCTCAACTCACTCCTCTGTCTCCCAGTTAGAGGAAACCAGTCCCAGTGCTGTGGCTGTGGAACAGACCCACGCATCCTGGCCTAAGGGCTCCTGACTCCTCTCCCACATTCCTGATCCACAGAACCCTCTCCAGTTTCCAGGGTCTCCACTGAGACCAGCTCAGAACAATGGTGCAGAGAAGCTGGCCCGGGGATATAGAAGTGCAAGTTGCTAAGAAGGTTGGTTTCTAAGAATTCTCTCTTGAAAGCTTTCTTTTTTAAAAGATATTTTTATCCTGCTGGATAGGAAGACGGCAAAGGAGGTCAGTATTACAGTCTGACCTCCTCCAGGCAGTGTTTGAGTTTGCCCAGGGCCAGAAAAAGCCTTCTGCACCACACATGGGTGCAGTTGTCTGAGCAGGTGGCTGTGTGGGGCCCCCACCCCAGGGCTCCACACTTCAGGGGCAGCTCAGCTTCGGACTGGCTGGCTGATGGATTTACTGTCTGTCCACATGCCTGCTTTCTCTTCACCCCATAAATAAAAATTAAAAGTGTTTCTGGGATTGAGATACAGCTCAGGGGCAGAATGCTTCCCTTAGTATGTCCCAGGCCCTGGGGTCCATTCTCAGCACTGGAAGAAAAAAAACAAGAACCATTTCTATTTGAGCTTCTGATCAAATAAATCTCCTTTCTTCTTTTCACAAAATGTCTCTGTAGCCAGGGGAACCAGAAACTGAACCAGCCAGTAATTATAACGATTAGTCATAAAACCACCCAGCCCTTTGGAAATGCCCGTGACTCTACATGTCTGTGTGACGCCCATCGGCACAATTCTAAGCAAAATCACTAGAAAATTTGTACGTTCTCTTCATGTCTCAAGATCAAAGTGAGTTCACTTCTCAGGATACTGTTTCCATTTTCAAAAGACAAAACAAGACCCCGGCATGAATTATGGGTGAACATGATATAAGATTAATTACAGGTCATCAAGCCAAGTGGCAATTTGCATTCTTGATGCAAGAGGAGGGGGTCCCCAGGCACCTACCAAGGATGGTGGGAATGACAGGGCTCCCGTGCTTCCCAGCGCAACACACACCATGCCACAAAGAAGCGCCAACCCTGCCCAGCTGAGCCGTATGCCCACAGGGCAGGCATGTTCCTGCCTTCACAAGGTTCACATAAAGACCCAAATATAATGCCACATTCATGTGGAGAGAGGCTGGCACATGGCACTCCCGCTGACTTGCCACACACGTGTGATGACACGCATTTCTAGCTCCACTTTCTGTCCCAGGCCCTGGGAGCTTCCTTGGTTCTTCCGCACAGGCTCTAGACTTATATTAAAAAGGCTGGCTTTGGGCTGGGGTAATGGCTCAGTGGTTAAGGCGCTTGCCTGCAAAGCCTAACAACCTGGGTTTGGTTCCTCAGTACCCATGTAAAGTCAGATGCACCAAGTAGGGCATGTGTCTGGAGTTTGCAGTGGCTGGAGGCCCTGGTAAACCCATTCTTTCTCTCTCTCATCTCTCTCTGCTTGCAAATAAATTAATAAAATTTTTTTAAGTGTGGACTTTGTATAAAGTGCTGGCTTGTCTTTGAGGCTTTGTCTTGAGGACTGCTGAGCACTCTGAGGTGAGGAGCATCAGAGGTTGCAAGCCATCCGGTTCCCAGCATGCCTCTCAACTGAAATAAAGCCACCAGAGATGTAAACAAAGAGGGTAGAAAAGTATCTGCTGTTGTTTGAATGCAGACTCCACTGTGACAGCCTTTCCCTTGTGGGAAAGAGGTAGACAGTTTTGTCTTCTGGAATTAGATAGGATAAGTTCCTCAGGCTGGTTTGGAGCCAGTTACAATGAAAAGAAAAGGTCTCTTTTCCAGGGTTGGAGAGATGGCTCAGCAGTTAAAGGTTCTTGCTTGCAAAGCCTGATAACCTAGATTTGATTCCCCAGCACCCACATAAAACCAGACTCACAAAGTGGCATATGTGCCTGGAGTTGGTTCGAAGTGGCAGGAGGCCCTGGTGAGCCCATTCTTTCTGTTACATAAATACATAAAATATTTTTTCAAAGGTCTCTCAAATAAAATAGTATTTTTTTTAAAAAAAAAAAAGTCTCAGTCCAGAATTTTCTGGCCTGGGAGCAGGAAGGGGGCATAGCAATTTCTCAATGCAGAAATATATAGAGGACATCAACACAGGATAAGCCAGGGGGACAGAAACCAACAATTTTCAACACAAATCCCCCTAAGCGCACAACATTAAAGCAGCCTTAATACTCATCCACCACGACTCAGGGAACTGAGCGGAAGAGGGGGCGGAAAGATTGTAAGAGCCGTGGTGGGGGAGACTATCCAGAGGCATGACACCCCTCAGTAACAACACACTTGGGCCAGGAGAAACAGGCTGAGTACTAGGCTATCCATGGTCCCCTGCCACAAGGACTGATCCAGATGACCCACGGAAGAGGATATCCAGCTGATTGGGGATGGGGAGGGGGGGCATTGGGGAATTGGGGATATCAACTCATTGTTTGCCCACTAAATAATATAACTCATTATTGTCAATAAATGTATATATTAAAATTTAAAAAAAGAAATATATAGAGGACAAATTATCAGGATGAATCCAGATGCACCCAAAGCTGGCCGAAAGTACACTGGATCCAACGTTGCTAAGAAGAGATGGATTTGTCATGAACAGGCATGAACAGCTATGTGCAGGGAACATGAGCAGCCAGGCCCAGACTAACCACTTCCCTGAGTCACTACAGTCCTGGGCGTCCACAGGCCAGGGCTGGCTTTTCACAGATCTGCTCTGGCATTCCAGATCCATCACTTATTGGCTGTGTGACTGTAGGCAGATTGCTCAATATCTCTGAGCCTCCGCTCCCTCCAGTTTAGAAGGAAAATATTGAGATGACTACGCTTTAAAGGCTCTGTGGGAATTCAAGAATGACAAATACTTAGCTTAGCATCTAGTATGAGGGAAACAAGAAACGGCAGTACGGCATTCCACTGACACCGTGCCACACGCTACCCTTTCTGCTATCTACTTCACACTCCACAGAGAAACTGAGGCCAACTTGGGGCACCAAGATGGGCCCTCCGAGTTTTGTGCCTCTCAATCAGGGTCATCTGAGAAACTGGTAAACAGATTCCTGGGTGGTTCTCTAGACAACCATGTTGGGGGGTACATTTTATTTTTATTTATTTATGAGGATGGAGAGGAAGTGGAGAGAGGGACAGGGAGAGAATATGGCGCACCATGGCCTCTTGTCACTACACACGCATGCACGCGCCACTTTGTGCATCTGTCTTGATGTGGGTAGTGGGGAATCGAACCTGGGTCCTCAGGCTTTGTAGGCCAGCACCTTAACCACTAAGTCATCTCTCCAGCCCCTGGGGGTTACATTTTTGACAAGCACCCCAGATGACTCTAGAGTAAGTGAACACTGAGCATCCTCTGAGCCTCCTCCCTGAAGCTTCCTGCGCGCTAACTTGTCACACACATCACTGATGATCATGTGTCCCTAGGTGTTCTGTGTATATTTGCGCTGAGTACACACACACACACACACACACACACACACACACACACACACACACTGTGTTCCCACACTTGCTGTCAGGTTGTTCTGCACAGGCTCTCGCATGGAGGCCCTGTCCTGGGCTCGGGGTGCAGCTCCTGATCAGCTTTGTCCTAAGGGGCACGTGCTTCTTCTCTGGGCCAACTCGGATGGAATCTAAGAGTCTTGTCCCTTTGGAGTGCCTCCCTGGAGGAGACCGGCTGTGCATCCTGGGATGGAGAAGTTGTCACAGTGATTCCAACATTTCCCGCAGGGCAGGATTAAAGAGGAGCTGCTGTTCTCTTTGACTGAGACAAGCACTGGCAGGTGCACCCTGACCCTCCACGCCTGCTGCTGTCTGGAGCTGGCAATGGACTCACTCACTACATACCAGTGACACAGCAGGAGTCGTCAGGAGCCCTGGGGAGGAGGCACAGTGGTCAAGGAAAACGGAAGGAGAGAAGGCCAGGGAGGTGTGCTCCTGAGCGGTTTCAGTGTCTTTTGGGCCCTTTAGGGCTTTTGAAGCAACAATAGGAATTGCGATTTTCATTTCATTTACTTTCAAACCAGACACGGTGACTCACACCCATAATCCCAGAACTCCGAAGACTGAGGCCGGAAGATGGTTGTAAGATTGAGGCCAGCCTGGGCTACTGTGCAACCCTGTCATTCCAACCTCCTACACAACTGTAAAGCTTGTTTCTCAATGTACAATGTTTTGCAGAAAACAAAACTGCTTTTATTCTGTTGCTGTAATACACTGAAACGTGGGCAAGGCAGTGAAGAGAGAGGAACCTCAGAGCAAATGGTCAGGAGTGGAGGACCAGAGCCAGGCAAGTGCTGTGGGAGCCACACTCCCAGCCCTGACTTCAATCCAAGCACTTCTTTATTGTGATAATACAATTCATGCAGTAAACACTTCAAGATAAAACACTTGGGGACCCTCCCGATGAGGCTTTTCTATTCCTTAGAACAAGCACATTAAAGCCTGCTTTGAGTATAACAGATATAATTAGATGCACAGAGAACCCAAGGGAGGGAGAGAGAAGAAAGGCGGCTGAGCAAGGTGGAGGAGAGAAAGAAGCGCAGAGGAAGTGGGGCAGGTGAGTGGTGGGAAGAGGGGAAGGAGGATTCGCCATTGCTCTGGGCAGGGCCAAAGGGGGGGACACAGCTGCTGGGGAGGTGATTCAGAATGAGGTGTGTGAGACCACCTTTAGACATACAGATGTTGCTGCAGGAAGGTCCCAACTGTCTAAGGTGAAGAAATCCTAAAATGAGCCTACAGTGTGTCACACAGCCGGGGGACATTGATGAAAAGCACACAGTTCTCAGCTGTGCACGTCGTCACTTCTTATACGAATGTGGTGGCTCAAGCTTGTAATCTCAGCCCTCGAGAGACTGAGGCAGGAGGATTGCCACTGACTAGATCGTGAGTTAGTTACAGGTTAGCTTGGGCTATAGATTGAGACCCTATAACAAACACACACACACACACACACACACACACACACACACACACACACACACACACACCAACCCCACTCAATAAAGAGGACATCACAGAGACAGTCAAGAGTTGAAACTGAGCCAGCTATTGGATAACAGTATTTGATTGGCGGCCACCTCCCTAGCTTGACAATTGGTATTGGTTGTGGAGGTGGTCTTTTGTTTTAGGAGACACGTGAGGTATTCAGGGGTAAGAGTTTCTGGCTATCTGTGGACTCTCAAAGGTTTAGCCAAAAAATATATGTGAACACATAAACGGTGTGATCCTTATGTTAATGAAATATACCAATATTTTATATTCTGTCTGTTACATATATAAAAATTAAATATATATGTAAGGACAGCAAACCCCTACACAGTGTGACAAAGTATGCTGACTGACAGAACTGGATTAATGATTTTTTTGTTGTTGTTGGCTGGTTGTTTTGAGACAGCATCTCCACTATGTTGTCCAGACTGGCCTCAAACTCACTATATTTCTGCCTCTGTCTCCCCAGTACTGAGATTATAGATTGGAACCACCACACCCTGCTTCACTGTGAGAAGAAACCTAACTCCAGCCCTTAGACCGGGGTAGGAAACTTCCAGTCAGACCCTAGGCCCTGGGGATAAGTCCCTCCTTCCCCTCCCCTCCAGGCTCTTTCCTCAGAAATGAGGGAAAAGCAAATATGATTAGTATTTGAAAGATACCAGGCCCATTTCTTAGCCAGAGGAGAGAAAAGTCCCCAAGTATAGGAAAAGCAAGCTATAGGCTTGGTTGAGTCCCAGAGCTGTGGCCTAGGGTGGCTTGTGGAAGCCACAGTCCTTCTCCTCCAGGTTGCTTCATTCGAAGAGGAAAATTCCCTTTGTTGAAGCGCTTGATTTTATTTTACTGGGAAGATCAGGAATAAGAGAAATAAAATGTTCTCTTCCCATTTAATATGTCCCAAAAGGCCACACAAGAACATGAGGTGGCAAAGGCCCCAGACTAGACTTGACCCTCCTGCTGGGCAGGCGCTCCAGGCCTGCAGCACATCCAGCCGGGTATCCATGTCCTGTGCTGGCTGACGAGTCCCCTGCCAGATCAGCACCTGGTCCGCACAGCCCCTCACCTCTGCCCTCCTGTCAGGATCCTAAGGCGCCTTCCTCTTACCATCTGTCTGTCATTTGTCAGTGCCTGGGATCCTGGCACATCTCTGAGGCTCCATGCAGCCAGGGTGCATCTCTGGTTTTTTGGGTCAGGGGCTTCTGATTCTGTTACCTAGTTAGACACAGAGCTGGGAAAACACTTGCTAGGTTTGTACTGTTGACATTCCTCCCAGTCTCCAAGAGCTAAAAAAGGTTGGAGGGATTTCCCCTGCAGGTCCAGGGTTCACAGACCACCGTTTCTGAATGTGGAACAAAATCACTCTAAAGAGCTCGGCCTAGAAATAACCTACAGTAGGTCTCATGCCCCTCTCTGCCCAGGGAGAATCAGGTGCCAGGTGTAAAGATTAGATTTCTAGATTTTCTACCTGGTTCTCTCCTATGAAGATGTAGTTTTCTTTCCTTAGGGTGACACTTGACCTGGGGAAGGAGGAAGCACAGGAATTGCCCCCCCCACCCCAGAAGGACAGGATCTGGCTGGACCACCTGACCCAAGTAGGAAAAAGCAGGCAGTTTATCAAATGTCACCCCCACAACCTGCTCTGCCAGACACCACAAGCCTCAGGGGAGTCCAGCTGGGGACCATCACAGAAGCCAGGTCAACCTGTGCCCTGGAGCTCATCTTGCATGGGGACAGGGCCGTCCAGGAACTTGGTCCCTATTAGTTGGGCATTGTTGAGGCACAGAACTCAACTTACATTTGTCTGAGTGTGCAAAGCATTTGCTTTTGAGTAAAACCAGAGGAGAACCTGATTTCACAGAATCACCTGAGCGGGGGCCACACCCTCAGCACTTCTGCACCGTTATTACAGCTTGTGTTTCCTTAAAGCAGAAAGGCTGTTTAGCACAGCCACAGAACGAGCTGGAGGGGGCTTGGATACCATGTTTTGCAGGTTCCCCCGGTCCATCTTACTCAAAGCCAAGGATTGTGAGACCCCAAAGAGATAATATGAGATAGCAAACACGTAAATTCCCAGTTTTCTTCCCAACATAAAATGACTGTATAATTTCCCCTTTGGCCAACGGTCATTTTAAGGAATGAGTTAAGTCATGACCACATCCTGCTAATTTAGTAAACCAAAATAAAACTCACCCTTTTCTGTCAGCCTTGCCTCTTAGGTTCTCCAATTATACCACTTGACAAGCACGAAGAAGAAACTGTCGTGAACTGGCTTCGTTTCTTGAATTACCTGTGTTTCTTGTGGGCAGAAACATCCACGGTATTTTGCAAGCCTGACACAGACAGTGCCCAACTCAGCTCCTAACTCTCTCTGGTTAAGGCATCCTCATTCCCGTCACCACCCATCTGGGAAACTTCCCCAAGTTTCATCAAAACACTTGGATGACTCTAAAAATCTCCCAAAGAGGAATTTCATGAGCATGTCCCCATTATTCTGTCTCTCCTCCTTCACCCTGTGTGTATTATAGATTATAGATTTTTTAAATCAGAAACGCAAAGAAATGGGTTTAAATACCCAGGTATTTATGGAAAGTCCTGGGAGGATCATCGGAGTGCTGTGGGGTTCCTGATTGGTTGTGGACTAGTTTCAACGTGTGCTTTTCAAGTTCAAGTGAAAAATAAAGAAAAACTCCACGCCCACTTGAGCAAGCTACTTACTATATAGGTTTGCCTTCCTTTTTCTCTCTCTCTCTTTCTCTCTTTCTTCTTTCCTTCTTTCTTTCTTTCTTTCTTTCTTTCTTTCTTTCTTTCTTTCTTTCTTTCTTTCTTTCTTTCTTTCTTTCTTTTTGAGGTAGGGTCTCACTCTAGCTCAGGCTGACCTGTAACTTGTTTTTCTGTTCTTTAATCTTTTTGTTTTGGGTTTTTTGAGACAGGATAGCATGTAACTCAAGCTAGCCCAGAACTTGCTATGTAGATGAGGTTGGCCTTGAACTCCTTATCCACCTGTCTCCACTCCCCAAGTTCTGGGATTACTGGCCACTTTGCCAGGCTAAAGCTTTTCTTTTCACCATGAAGAGTCCCCACGATGCTTTCAAAGATGAAACCTCAGCCGGGCGTGGTGGTGCACGCCTTTAATCCCAGCACTCGGGAGGCAGAGGTAGGAGGATTGCTGTGAGTTCAAGGCCACTCTGAGACTACATAGTGAATTCCAGGTCAGCCTGGGCTAAAGCGAGACCCTACCTCAAAAAAACAAAAAACAAACAAAAAAAAAAGATGAAACCTCTAGCCTAGGTAGTCAAACCTCTTTCTTTCCACATAGCTCACAGTGTGTCTGCTCAGGTTGCACAAAGCCCTGGATTCAACCACCTCAACTGCCAAAAATGAATAAAGAAATTTGAGCTGCAGAAGAACCTGCCTCCCATCCTTGTTGGAGCAGTCACCCAGGGGAACCAAGACAAGACGGAGGGAAATCTTCACCTTTAGGTGTCAACAGTTCCACACAAAAGCAAGTTCAGCCGGGCGTGGTGGTGCACGCCTTTAATCCCAGGACTCGGGAGGCAGAGGTAGGAAGATTGCTGTGAGTTCAAGGCCACCCTGAGACTACATAGTGAATTCCACGTCAGCCTAGACTAGAGCAAGACCCTACCTCAAAAAAAAAAAAAAAAAAAGTTCAAGCCCTGGGTCCTCCCTCCACTCCTACCTGTCCAGACGTGAACATGAACGCAGCCCTAGCCTCCCCCCACTTCATGAAACACAAACCCCAAACACTACTTTCTCAGACATTTTCCCTATGTAACTGAAGGCAAAACACATTAAATATTTGATCTCCTCTTACTATGATGAGAACTAGCAGGCTCATAAATAATCCATTGACCCGGTTTATTTTTTTCTGGACAAAATTGATCATAATATACATAGACACAAGCATTTATGTTGTCTAACTCTTAGAATTTCTACCCCTCTCAAAATCTTTAGAACACTCAACTGTAAAAGGAACAATGTAATATGCAAACCCCCCTGTGCAAAAGAAATCTGCTCCAGGCCAGCTCCAGGGAGCCTTTTCAAAACAAACTTAAATGTACATACACACACACACACACACACACCCCAGCCACTGATGGTTACACACTTCAGTCTTGCCCGTTGCAATTCACATAAACTCTGAATAGCCCGTGAGCTCTCTGAGCCAGCGAGACAATCCAAGCGAACCGAACCGGAGACTGTCAAGCGTCACTCCGAGGCTTCCCTCGATATTTGGGGTTTTGTGTCTCCCTGGCTGGACAAGTGCTTTTGCTTTGCACAAAGCCACCTGCGCGCGCTCACACCAAAGTAAAGAGCAGGCATAAATCGTGGTCTGAAATTCAAGTAACTTTTGCTGAGGCTCAAGGCATGGAAGGTCCGACCCGATTCCCGCACCGCGGCCCTAGCCAAGGCGCTCCGGACACCTCCGAAGGGTGGGCGGCGACCCCAGCTCCGCAGAGCCAAGAGCCGGAGGCTGGGGCGGAGGGCCGGGCGGCTCCCCTCGGTGGGAGAGACCGATGGGCTGTGGAAGGAAGAAGGAAGGAAGGAAGCGTGGATCGGAGGGGAAAGAAGGAAAGGCGACCCACCTGCGGGCGTGCATGCGGGCGTGCGGCGCGGGAGGCGGGTCCCGGGCTGGGGAGGCACCGGGCGGCCGCTGCTGTGCGCAGCCGGCGCCGGCGCCGCACTATTTGTACTCTCGGCCCCGGCCTCACATGGTCTGATCTCTAGATAGCCGCCGCCAAAGAGCTCTTCAAGAATTTTTTGCGTCACTTTGGGGCAAGTAAACTTTTAGGTTTCTCCGCCTCGGCGGGGTGGGGTTCGGGGGAGGGGTGGAGAGGGGCCCGTGGGACCCCAGCTGTGGAGGGGACGGCCCCCCTCATACCCCTACCCCACCCCCACTGCATGCACTCACACGCACATATACACACATGCACACACATGCACTCACACACATGCACGCGCATGCACACACACGCACGCACATGCACACAGCACACATACACATGCACGCGCATGCACACGCACAATACACACACGTACACACATGCACACACACATGCACGCGCATGCACGCGCATGCACACACATGCACACAGCACACATACACATGCACGCGCATGCACACGCACAATACACACACGTACACACATACACGCACACATTCACACATGCACACACACGCACACACATGCTCTCTCCCTCGCTCTCACAGGAGCAGTGCTCCCAGCAGCCAGCGCAGGGCTGCGCAGGGAGAAGGAAGGACTCTACTGTCCCATTCTTAGACTTTGTGGGGGTGGGGATGGATGCTTCATACACTGAGGTTACTTTCATCCCCTATCAAATCTGCCCCAAATTGCATTTAGAGTTCAACCCAAGTTCCGCGTCCTGATGGATCCTGCCTCTTCCCGGTCCTTCCAGGGACCTAGCAGACCTCGAAGGTCCCCCAGCTCCCGCAGGAGTGAGTTGGACCAGGGGACAGCGTCGAATCCCTCCGACCCCAGAGCGCCGGCAGCTGCAGCCGCGGGCGCTCAGCCCTCGCGGGGTGGATGGAGGTGATCCGGGCTTGTCGAGCAGCGCCGGTGCGGGTGTGCAGAACCGCTGGCCACGGGGTGGGAGGAGCCTTAGCTTTTGGAAGTATCTCAAGTCTTCTTCAATCGGAGTGCATTGTTTTGAACCACGTGTTGTTTATTCATTTTCAAGCAGAGAAATACAGAGATAGAAAGAGAGAGAGAGAAAGAGAACACCAGGGCCACCTCCTTGTGGGTCTGGCATATGTGGGTCCTGGGGAATTGAACCCCGGGCCTTAGGCACTGGAGGCAAGTGCCTTAACTGCTGAGCCATCTCTCCAGCCCACCACGTGTTGTTTTGCTCATTTTAAAAAAGCTTTAAATGAATTTTATCCGATTACAATATCTCTCCACTACAACTGTGTAAAAAATTTAAAGAACAAATGCAGTCAGTGCCTGCTTTGAGCTGTCGGTCCCTGAGACATGGATCAGGGCCCGGGGCTGGCTAGCCTACCAATCCCCACTGGAGGCCAGGAAGTTAGAAAGAAAGGGATCGATGACAGCCCTTTGCACCTGAGCAGGCCCGGGGAGGGACTGGGGCCACCGTCCTCAGGTGAGGGCGGCTCCCCACCCGGAGGCGTCGGCACGAGGCTTTGCTGACACCTAGGCGCCTGGACGGGGACTGCAAGGACCCTGGCGCGTTCCTTAGCGCTGGGGGAGCCTATGGCACCGGGGCGACCAAGTGAGGCTGGGGTCCTGGGCACGTCCAGGTCAAATCCTCGGGCGGCAGTGCCCTTCAGATGAACAATGTCTGCGGTCTGTGTAAGGGCTGCGCAGAACAAGAAGTCTGGACACGAGGATTCAGGGAAACAAGACTTCTGTCCCCGCCCTGACTGTCCCCACATTGATTCACCATTACTTTTAGTTTATTTAGTATTATTATTTATTTTGGTTTTTCGAGGTAGGCTGACCCTCTAGCCCAAGCTGACCTGGAATTCACTATGGAGTCTCAGGCTGACCTTGAACTCACAGTGATCCTCTTACCTCTGCCTCCCCAATGCTGGGGTTAAAGGCGTGCGCCACCACGCTCGGCTTCAACTTAACTCTTGGCCATGGTTCTCAGCCTCCTGAGCTCACTGACTTCGTCGCTTCTGGCCTTCCCAGGCTGTATGTCCTCCTGCCCATTCTCTTGTCATGGCTACCCGGTGTGCCTGCTCCTTGTGGGCGGCAGTCTCTGGGTCTAGGTGAGATCCTGGCTCAGAACCTCTACTCCTGGTAGGTTTGTCCGGTCCCTTCTGTGAGATCCTGCAACAATGGTGGGTGTCTGGATGTGGGGAGTGAGGCGCTCTCCCTCCGAGGTGATATGCAGTCCGGCCTCCTTGAAGCTGGGACCACCCAGGCTGAGGTGCGCTCTGAAAGATGTCAGGAGGCGCAGACTGCTGCACTGTTCCCGCCTCTCCCGCCAATGTGTAATCACTGCCTCTCCCAGGACTCTGTCCTGTGGCCTCAACCTCACTTCACCCTCCTTGACTCCAGCTCGGGGAGGGTGGGCAGACTGCCATCAACTCACACATCCGGACAGCCCGCTGCCATGACGCTTCTTTAGCCCCAGCACCATTGCAGTGAGCCACCAAGGAAGCCTTGTCCCCATCCTTAGGGACCTGAGGAGGGAGGGACAGGGCTGTATTAAGCGAGAGGACAAACGAGAGGTGTTTCTGGGAGAGGGCTTATGGTTGGGACCAGAGTGGGCTGCAGGTGTCAGAACCCCAGGCCTGGCTATGGGGTCAGTGACAGACGTGGAAGGAAGGAGACCAGGCTTCTTTGTCTGTCCATGAGCTCCAGCCAGAGACCGTGGAGGTCAGAGCTGCTGCCCAGCTGCAAGAGGAGCTATCTTCCACCACAGAAGCTGCACGTTGAAAAGTTTACACCACCGGCTTCCTGGAATCCCAAAGCCCAGCAATGACCCATAGAAGATTGTGACAGGACAAAACCCCCGTGAATGCCAGCTGCTCCCTCCGGAAGTCCTTGGTGCCATTTGTCTGTCCTGCTTGAACTGTTTACACAGTGACAGAAAATGGAAGCCTGGCTCCTTGCAAGCTTCTTCTCAGGCTCAGAAGAAAAAAAAAAACCACTATGGACAAGCAGTTACAGGCACTTGCTTGCAAAACCTTTGAACCTGGGTTCAATTCCCTCAGTTCCCTAGCCACCAACATAAAACTGGAAGGGCAGTCATTTGCAGTAGCAAGAGACCCAATGCACAAATAATTTAAATTTTATTTTCAAGGAGAGAGAGAGACAGAGAGAGAGAGAGACAGAGAGAGAGAGAGAGAGACAGAGAGAGAGAGAGAGAGAGAGAGAGAGAAAGAGAATATGGGCTCACCAGGGCCTCTAGCCACTGCAAACAAACTCCAGACCCATGTACTACTTTGTGCATCTGGCTTTACATGGCTACGGGGGAACCAAACCCTGTTCATCAGGCTTTGCAAGCAAGCACCTCAACTTCTGAGCCATCTCTCCAGCCCAGACAAATAATTTTTTAAAGAGGAAAAAGCCACCAGCACCGCCTCTCCTTTGTCTCTCCACTCTCCGTGTCTTTTCTGGGACCTGGTAAGGTTTCAGCAACTGTGTTCACGTTCCACCACCGACAGAACAGAGCTCCTCTGAGGAAGGATCTGCTCCTTGGGGCCCTTGGGAATCTCCGTAGAGCTCTCTCAGAAGCCCCCTGTGGCAGGCCCACCTCATCCAGATGGTACCCATGGGAGCAGCTGATTTGGGATGATGGCCCAGACAATAGGGGAACTCCAGAAACAAGGATGGTGGCCACCCAATACTCGGCCTGTAAGACCTTTGAACACAGTATTTATTTTAAATCTTTGTGTGTACATTTGGTATGGCTGTACACGTGTGCACATTTGTATGGGTGTGTACAGGCACATGTGTGCGGAGTCACAGGACGACTTCAGGGGTTGGTCCTTGCCTTCCACCTTGCTTGAGACAGGGTTCGTGTTTGCCACTTCGTCAGGCTAGTCAGCTGGTGACCTTCCAGCATTCTCCAGCCTCTGCCTCCCATCTTGCCATAGGAGGGCTGAGATCATCTGTGGTTTACCTGGCTTCCCGACTCTGAGCTCAGGTCATCATGCCTGCACAGTAAGTGCTTTTATTCACCAAGCCATCTCTGCAGCCCAAACAAGTTTTATTTTTATTTATATTTATTTATGTACTTATTTATGAGTGTGTGAGGGGGCATGCCAGGGTTTCTTGCCAATACAAATAAATGTATTTTATTTTTTTATATTTTTTTGAGGTAGGGTCTTGCTCTAGCCCAGGCTAGAATTCACTTTGTAATGGAATTCACTCTGGAACTCATGGCGATCCTCCTACCTGTGCCTCCCAAGTGCTGGGATTAAAGGCGTGCACCACTGTGTCCGGCAAGATTTATTGATCAATGGAAAAATGAAGCACCACACAGAGGTTATTCCTACTGGTTCTGAGGGAAAGTTCTGTAAAGAAGCAGAAGAAATAGGACACCGGAGGCCTGGGTGAGAACGGGCAGGAGGGGTGGAGGAGGAGGGGTGGAGGGACACCTGCAGATTTTTCTCTGTGCTCTTTTTTATACAGCTAAGCAGCATTTGCAGTGATCTTTTTTTATAATGTGTTTCCAGACAGGTAACTTTTTTTGGAGTGTGTGTGTGTGTATGGGGTGGAACCCAGGGCTTTGTACATGCTGAGTAAGTGCTTCACTACACTACACTACACCCCATCCCTCAAAGAGGCATTCTTTGTTAATTTTGATGTTATTTTCTTGAGTGTGTGTCTATTGTGTGGGTGTGGTATATGTCCATGCGTAGGTACGCCGTCCCCATGCACGTGCACCCATTTCCTGGAGACAGAGTCTCCTCACCAACCTGGAGCTGCCATTTTTCTGTCAGACTAGCTCACCAAAGAGCCTCTGCAGTCTCTGCTCCCCACAGGCACACGTGTTGATGTTGGGTGCTGGGAATCAATTCTAGGTTAATCATGCCCTTCCAGTCACTGAGTGCTTGTATTCTTACCAGCTCAGCCTTCTCTTCAGCCCCCAAAGAGCATACATTTTTAAAAATTTTTAAAAATTTATTTTTGTTTTTTTGAGGTAGAGTCTTGCTCTAGCCCAGGCTGACTTCGAACTCACTCTGTGGTCCTAGGCTGGCCTCGAACTCATGGCCATCTTCCTACCTGTGCTTCCTTAGTGCTGGGATTGAAGGTTGTGCCGACCATGCCCAGTTTACATTTATTTTATTTTATTATTTTTTTAAAAAATATTTTATTTATTCATTTTTAAGGAGAGAGAGAGAGAGAGAGAGAGAGAGAGAGAGAGAGAGAGAGAGAGAGAGAGAGAGCGAGCACCAGGGCCACCACCTTGTAGGTCTGGTGTATGTGGGTCCTGGGGAATTGAACCCCGGGCCTTAGGCACTGGAGGCAAGTGCCTTAACCACTGAGCCATCTCTCCAGCCCTCCATTTATTTTAAATTAATAAAATAAAATAAAATGAGAGAGAGAGAGAGAGAGAGAAGAAAGGAAGAGAAGAAAGAGGTGGTGGAGAAGGGACAGGAAAAGGAGGCGGAGGAAGAGAAGGAGGAGACATTCTAAGGGTCCCAGCTTCTTGCGAAGCAATGTGAGCCGGACTCCACTTCATGTTTGCTCCCCAGATGAACCAAATGACGCATCACAGTGTCTTTTGGGGGTTTGCTGGGGAGATGTTGTTCACTTAAGAAGGAGGCAAATATTCTCCCTACATCTCAGCGAGAATTCCCTGCTCTGCTGGGAGCCTCTCCTCCCCACTAGGGAAGCCATTTCCCTGCCTGTCCCTTGTCCCTTGTCCCTTTTCTCTTCTGCTTGGATGAGGGAACACTGCCCCTCTCCTGGATGCCTCCTGTCCTCCACACACTTCATGATAACCAGTGCTCTACATCTGGGGGGGGGTCCCCTCAGTCCCTTCTTGGTAAGCTGGTCACCCTCATCCTTGATGTCTGTGGCCACTGTGGTCAGAAGTCAATTTACAACCAATTTTCAGGTTCTTCCACACCGCCCATAGTGCCTTCTAGAAGCTGTCCACAGGAGAGCCATCTTCTTCCTCTTCTTCTTCTTCTTCTTCTTCTTCTTCTTCTTCTTCTTCTTCTTCTTCTTTTTTTTTGTTTTGGTTTTGTTTTTTCGAGGTAGGGTCTCACTCTAGCCCAGGCTGACCTGGAATTCACTATGTAGTCTTAGGGTGGCCTTGAACTCACAGCCATCCTCCTACCTTTGCCTCCCGAGTACTGGGATTAAAGGCATGCGCCACCACGCATGGCAAATGCTGAGCCATCTCTCCAGTCTAATTTTTAAAAAATTATTGTATCCATGTGTCACTTTGTGCATCTGGCTTTATGTGGGCACTGGAGAATTGAATCCTGGACTGGCAGGCTTTGCAAGCAAGTGCCTTGAGCATCTCCCCAGCTCTAAGATAACTTTTTAATATGAATCGCATGGACAGTGAAGTTCAAAGAGCTTAAGTGATTTTTCTAGATTTCTGCATCCTCCAAGCAATGGGGCCACCTTGTCTGAGTGACAAGTCCTGCCTGTCCCATGGCTTGGGTTGATTTGATATAAGAAGGATCAGCCAGGCGTGGTGGCACACGCCTTTAATCCCAGCAGAGGTAGGAGGATCGACAGCCTGGGATTACAGAGTGAATTCCAGGTTAGCCTGGGCTAGAGTGAAAGCCTACCTTGAAAAAAACAAACAAACAGAAAAGAAACAAGAGAGAGAGAAGGAAAAGGAAAAGAAAAAGGGATGGTTCAGGCAAGGGAATATGGAGAGAGGTGTGCTCTTCTCTGTGTGCTGGTGGGCTGTGTGGAGAGTCACACCCGACTCTCTCTTTGCAGTTACAGTTACAAGGACTCAGACTTCAGGTCTATGTATAAACTTCTAATTGATTACAGCTGTCAGAATGTAGGGCGCGTTCTATCAATCAGCCTCCAGATAGTTACTGTGAGTCAGAGAGTACACTGGGTGGAGAGAGACAAAGTTCCCAGGAGTACTGGCTTTGGGGAAATCAGACAATCAACATATAAATAGATAAATTGTTTCAGAAGCCCTTAGTGCTGGGATGAAAACAGACTCCAGTAACAGAGTAAAGTGACAGGTGGAAGGGAAGTTGGTACTTAGATAAGGTTCAGATGGCCTTGACACTTGTCATGCTTTGATCCAGGTGTCCCCCACAAACAAATGTGTTCTGATTGATCAATCCCCAGCTGATGGCAGTTTGGGAATTAGAACCTTGCTGGAGCTGTGTTTTTGGGGGCGGGTTTATGAGATTATAACCAGCTTCCCCTTGCCAGTGTTTGGCACACCTTCCTGCTGCTGTTTCCAGTGCCATGGCAGAGGTGATGTCCACCCCTCTGCTCATGCTGTCATTTTTCCCTGCCAAGATGGAGTCTCCCCTGAGTCCCTAAGCCTAATAAACCCATTCCTTCCACCAGCTGCTTTGGGTTGGGTTCTTTTCTGCAGCATCGAGAAGTTTCACTACAACAACATTGGAATCCCGGCCTGAATACTGAGACAGCTGTGTGAAGACCCGAGGGAAGAGCTTCAAGGAGACACTGGGAAGATTGCGCAGTGCTTGAAGGCACTTACTTCTTCCTAGCGAAGCCTGAAGGCCAGCTGCAACCCCCAAGCTACCCAGGTAAGCAGGCCCAGAAAGCAGCACAAGGGTCTGGTGTTCATGTGCATCACGAGAGGCCCTGGGGCACCCATTCTCTCTCTCTCTCTCCATATATATATATATATACTCTCCTTGCAAATATATATATATTTTTAAAAAGCCAATTAAGCCGGGCATGGTGGCACATGCCTTTAATCCCAGCACTTGGGAGGCAGAGGTTGGAGGATTGCCATGAGTTCAAGGCCACCCTGAGACTACATAGTGAATTCCAGGTCAGCCTGGAGACCCTACCTCGAAAGACAAAACAAAACAAAAAAGCCAATTAGCTGGAGGCAGAGGTAGGAGGATCGCTGTGAGTTTGAGGCCAGCCTGGGACTACAGAGTTGGGTTCTGGGTCAGCCTGGGCTAGAGTGAGACCTACCTCACCTCAAAAATAAAAGCAGACAACTGTCATGGGGTATCGGGAGAGAAGACCCAGAGCCCCGCCAGTTGACTGTCAGCTGTGCTCCTGAACTAGGACCCCAGGAGGAGTGAGCAAGAGGGGCGAGCAATGTGTCTTCAGTTGGTCCCCAAAGCCAGCAAGCGTGGGCTTCCCAGAGAGCTGCAGCTGGCAGAGCTGAGCCTGGCCTTCCTCCTCTTCCTTTCCTCCTGGAGTAATGTGTCAAGGACTTGGAGTTTGAATAGGGAACAAATTAAAACTCCGGCCAGTTTATGCCTATCTTCAAAGCATCTGGCTAACAGACGCCAAGGAGCAAGGGGCATCTTTTAGAGAAGCAATAAAAGTTCTGAACATGTTGTCCTAAATATGAGAGGGCTTGTCTGAAATTGCTTTAATGTGCACACTCACATGCCAGAGAGTGTGCATGTGTGCGCACACACACACACACACACACACACACACACACACACACACACAAAACAACCAAAAAAAAAAAACAACACTTAAGCCAGGAGTGGTGGTGGCTCACACTTTTCATCCCTCAGGAGCACTCGGGAGGCAGAGGTAGAAGGATCACCGTGAGTTCAAGGCCATCCTAGGACTACAGAGTGAATTCCAGAACAGCCTGGGCTAGAGCGAGACCTTACCTTGAACCCCCTCCCCCCAAAAAAACTCAGCAAAACAAAACAAAAACCCTCCAAAACAACAACAAAAAACAATTTAAGTGACAGACTACAGCCATGGTTAGCAGCTACAAGTTGATGCCAACACATGCCACATCCGAGACATGCCCTCTATCAGGGCTTGGCTTCTGGACAGTCAGCATGACTCTACATGTCTCAATGGGTTCCTGTGCTGGGAACCTTCCAGATATCAGAGTCACCAACTTTGCCTTCTGGTGATGCTGTAGGGAGGGAGGTCCATCCACTGCCCTCCATTCCTGGCACACAGATGCTATTTTTTTTCCCTCCTTACTGGATTCTGATTTTAGTAAATTTTTTTGTTTCTTTTTGAGGCAGAGTCTCACTCTGAAGTTCAGGCTGTCCCTGAATCATGGCAATCCTCCTGCCTCAGCTTCCCAAGTGGATTATAGGTATGTACCATCATGTCCAGCCGGATCTTGATCTTTGTTTTTAAAATTGCTTTTATTGTTTATTTTGAAGATTATCTTTTTGAACTTTAAAAAACTAATATTTTTCATGTGTGGTGTGGTATGTGTGTGTGGTGTATGCATTTCTGTGTATAGATGCATTCTCCACTCCCTCACACACACGGAGGCTGGTCTGATTACTGCTTCTGGAGCTTGGCATTTTCATGTGCCCCAGGGGTTCTCCACTTACTGGGGTTACAGATGTGCATTTAGAACTCTCACCCCCTCAGGACCATATGCTGATGTGGAAGTGCTCTTCGTTGCTGAGCCATTTCTCCAGCCCAACATGATTTTTTTTAGATACTGAAGGATTTGGCTTTAAGGACTTTTGTATCTATGTTGACGGGTGAGATTTGCATTTTTTATTTTTACTATGCTTATTGTATCAGACTCAAAAGTAATTCTTCAAGTCACGGCTGGTGTGTTCCAGCACTTGGGAAATTGAGGCAGAATCAACGAGTTTGAGGCTCACAAACCAAAAAACCCCAAACAATAAGGCTTCGGATGGCCAAGGATATAAATGTTCTCTTAATATCCTTGTGGTACCTACGCCCTCATCTGTCTCCTGACCTCTACACTGTGACCTGTTTTGCTCTCCCCAGAGGCTCTCTAATGGGCTGGTGAATGGAGGGACACTCACCCACTTGCCCAGAGTAGGAAGGAATCCAACAGCAACCTTTGATTCCTTTGATTCAGTCCACTCCATTCTGGAGGTAGTGCTCTCTGCAGCCACCCCTGAGCTTCTGGGGACAGTTGCACAGTGCATAGAGGCGTGTCTCTGGCTTTCTCACCAGTGACTCCGGATTCAGTTTCCTCAGCTCTGCTGATCTTTCAGTGTCCACATCTGCTCCAGATGTTCTGCCCTGTATGACGTCTTCTGAACAAATCCTCATTAGTACCACTTCTGGCAAAGTTTGAGTATCCTGTTTGCAGCATCCATCTGCAATGTCCTCTCTACCATTTTCTCTTCCTCCCTCCCTTCTTTCCTTCCATCATTCCCTTCTTCTTCCTTCTCTCCCCCCCCCCCCCAGCTTGCTTCAAAGACTCATCTTGAACTTGCTTCTGCCTTCACCTCCCAAGTACTGGGAGTACAGGCATGAGCTATGACACTCGGCTAGGTGAGCTTTCAGCTTTCTCCCCCTCTTGCTGTCTTGCCAAAGATGTGTTAATTTGCTTTTACTT
>PVHP010004869.1:46193-68229 GCA_004024765.1 Zapus hudsonius
TCTCTCTCTCTCTCTCTCTCTCTCTCTCTCTCTCTCTCTCTCTCTCTGCTTGAAAATGAATAAATATTTTTTAAAAATATTTTCTAATTCAAAAAAGAACTTATGGTATTGTATATGCATTTAATCTCTTTGTGTGTCTTTCTTCCTTTAGGCTGTTGTGTTCAAGTTTATTTTGTTGTTGTTGGTGTGTGTGTGTGTGTGTTCATTCATGTGTGTATGCGGGTGTGAAAGCCAGAGGTTATCTTTTTGGAGCAAGGCCTGGAACTCATCTGTTGCAGTCAGCTTCTCGTTGCTTCATGGAAAGAACCTAACCAAAAGCAGCTTGTGGAGGAATGGGTTTATTAGGCTTACAGACTCAAGGGGAAGCTCCATTATGGCAGGGAAAATAATATGAGCAGAGGGGTGGACGTCACCTCCGCCACAGCACTGCAAACAGCGAGAGGAAGGTGTGCCAAACACTGGCAAGGGGAAGCTGGCTTATAAACCCCATAAGCCCGCCCCCAACAACACAGTTCCAATAAGGTTCCAAAACTGCCATCAACCAAGGTCAAGCATTCAGAACACATTACGTTTATGGGGAACATCTGAATCAAACCATTCCCATCATCTAATTAGGTAAGACTGGCTGCCCATTGCCCCAGGGGTCCTCCTGTCTCTGCTTTCCCAGATCTGGGATTTATAAACTCAGACCACTATGCCTGGCTTTTCTTTATTTTCTTAAAAAAATTTTTTGTGAGCCTGGCATGGTGGCGCACACCTTTAATCTCAGCACTCGGGAGGCAGAGGTAGGAGGATTGCCGTGAGTTCAAGGCCACCCTGAGACTACAGAGTGAATTCCAGGTCAGTCTGGACTAGAGGGAGACCCTACCTTGAAAAACAAAAACAAAAATTATGAGAAGATAGAGGGGGGAGAGGGGGAGGGAGAGAAGGGGGAGAGGGAGGGAGGGGTGGGGGAAGGAAGGGGAGAGAAGAGAGAGAGAGAGGAGCGAGGAGAGAGAATGGGTGTGCTAGGGGGTCTCTTCCTGCTGCAAACAAACCCCAGATACATGTGCCACTTTGTGCATCTGGCTTTATGAGGGGAATTAAACTGGCATCAGGCTTTGCAAGCCACTGTCTTTGACCTCTGAGCCATCTTCCCAGCCCCTCCCCCATTTTAATGTGGGTTTTGGGGATTTAAATCAGGTGTTCATTCTTGTAAGGCAAGCACTTTACCGGCTACTCACCTCCTTCCTTGTGCTCTCAATTTCTTGAAAGATTTAGCTCGGTTTCAGCTTTTCACATATGTAAACGTTTAATGCTCTAAAAGCTTGAAAGTTTATTTGGTGTGTGAGCATGGAGGGCAGAGGTCTGGCTTCACCTTCTATTTTATTTGAGGAAGGGTCTCTCCTGGTTCTCCACTCCACCATCGTCACACTGGTGCAGCTTCAGCTTCCTGCGGCCAGGGGATCCAGACTCAGGCCCACAGAGCCGTTCAATAACCACTTTATCCATTGAGCCACCTCCCCAGCCCCATGGAAGTCCATTAATTAGTACACTCAAAAGCACTTTTCTGCTGCATCCCTCATTATGGTATTTAAAAAAGTTTTGTGTGTGATGTGTGTGTGCATGCTCACGGTCTCTTGCTGCTGCAAGCAAACACCCAATGGGCTTTCTGTGGGTGGCTGGGGAATTGAACCTAAGCTGGCAGGCTTTGCAAGCAAGTACCTTAAATTGCTGAGCTATCAGCCCCTGGTATATATTATTTTTCAGACTAAATTTCTTGTACGATCTTTTCTTGAACCCAAGTGTTAATTTCTAACCATAGAGATTCACTTCTACTTATCTTTTAATTTTGGCTTTTCTTGGGCTGGGGAGGTGGCTCAGCGGTTAAAGGTGCCTACTTAATTTTGGTTTTCACCTAATTGCACTGTGGCTAGAATGTGGTCCACATAATGCTGAAACATTTGTTGAGGCTGACTGCACCATCCAGTATGTGGTCCAGTTTTTTAAAAAAATTTATTTATTTGTAAGGGGAGAGAGAGAGAGAGAGAGAGAGAGAGAGAGAGAGAGAGAGAGAGAGAGAGAGAGAGAGAGAGAGAGAGAGAGCGCAAAGACACAGAGAGAATGGGCACACCTGAGCCTCTAGCCTCTGCAAACAAACTCCAGATGCATGTGCCACCCAGTGCACCTGGCTTCACGTGGGTGCTGGGGAATTGAACCTGGGTTGTTAGGCTTTGCAAGCAAGCGCCTTAACTGCTGAGCCATCTCTCCCGCCCTGTGGTCCAGTTTTTAAAAAGAATGTAGTTGCCAGAGGCGGCAGCCTACAAGCCCACCAAGCTTATACCATGCTTAAAGCCTTGATCTCCTCACCTGTATTTCCCATGGTTTGACTACTGAAAATTATTGTAAAGTATGTGAAACTCTCGTTATATTGGAGTACATGTTTTCCATATAGACATCAGTTTGTCATGTATTTTGAAATGTTATAGGGCCACAGGAATTTGGAATCTTTATATTTTTCTGGAAAATTGACTCATTTTGTATGACTCTATTTCTAGGAATTCTTTGTCTCAAAGCCTTTCCTGGACCCCAAGTTGTACAGCTCCAGGGGGGACATTTACACTGCACTTTGTGGAAGTAACCTCCTGAATTAGAGGGCTTGGCTATGATTAACGGCCCTTATTTGGGGGTACATTTGTATATTCGCCAAGTTAATTTTGGTTAGTACCCTACATTCCCATTTTAAATATATTGGTTTTTATATTTTTAAAAAATATTTTATTTGAGAGATAAAGACAGAAAGAGGCAGACGGAGAGAGCATGGGTGCTCCAGTGCCCCTGCCACTGCTAACAAACTCCAGACACATGTGCCACTTTATCCATCTGGTGGGTACCAGGGAATTGAACCCAGACCATTAGGCTTTGCAAGCAAGTGCCTTTGACCGCTGAGCCATCTCTCCAGCTCACTCTTAGACTTCTTGAAACAAAACCTCATCTAGCCCAGAATGGCCTTGAACTGGCTATATAGTTGAGGATGGTCTTTGAACTCCTGATCCCCTTGCCTCTGCCTCCCAAATACTGGTATTATAGGCCTGAGCCACCATACCCAGCAACTCATTTTTAATTGTAGGTTGCCCATGTATTTTTTAAAAATACAATTTTATTTATTTTCAAGCAAGGGGTAGAGGAATGGGTACACCAGGGCTTTTGCCACTGCAAATGAATCCCAGATGCATGCACCACTTTGTGAATCTGGCTTTATGTGAGTACTGGAGAACTGAATCTGGGCCAGGTTTTGCAAGCATTTTTAATCATTGAGCCATCTCTCCAGCCCCACCCATGTCTCATAATTAGCCTATGGCTGAATTCCTTTGAAAAACAGAGATATTTGCCTTCTTCTAAGGAACTTTATATACTCTGCAAAAACTGACACACTCAGACACACTTTTATCTTATTTTGGTCACTCGTTTGGGCTTTTCTTTCTCCTATGAATTGCCTTCTTATCTACTTACTCTTGCTTGAAAACCATTGCCTTCTGCTTTTTACTACCTGGTAAGTTTTAGTACATACACAAATATACCAGTTTAATCAATGTATTTAGCTGTTTTTTTTTTGGGGGGGGGGAGGGTTGACTTTACTCTAGCCCAGGCTGACCTGGAATTCACTATGTAGCCTCAAACTCATGGCGATCCTCATACCTCTGCCTCCTAAGTGGTGTGATTAAAGGTGTGCACCATCATACCTAGCTATTTAGCTTTTTTTTTTTTTTTTTTTGGAGGTAGGGTCTCACTCTAGCCCAGGCTGACCTGGAATTCACTACGTAGTCTGAGTGGCCTTGAACTCATGGCAATCCTCCTACCTCTGCCTCCTGAGTGCTGGGATTAAAAGCGTGCGCCACCACGCCCGGATATTTAGCTTTTTTGAATGATGAAAAAAACTTTAGAATATATTAATTCTAATCACCTCCCTTTCCAGCTGATTTCATTTGTTGTTGTTGAACTCCCAGGACTCACCTACAGCCGCTTTCTGCTTAGATGATGTATAGTTATTTATTTATTTTTTCTCTATTGATTCATTTCAAACTTCCCATATTGGATCACTTCCCTTCTGTTGGAGAACATTCAATTTTCCTTTCCCCTTCCCCTAAAAATGTCCTTTATTTATTCTTGCTCTTGAAAGGCAGTTTTATCAAGTATAGACTCTCAGGTTCATAGTTTCTTTCTCATAGCACTTTGTTTTGAGACAGGTCTCACTGGTCCAAGCTGGCCTTGAACTCTTGGAGCTGTTCTGACCCAGCCTCCTGGTTGCTGGGAGCCACCACACTTGGCGTTTCACAGCACTCTGAAGATCTATTTCACTGACTTCTGGCACATATAACCACTGCTGAGACGTAGTTGTCCATCTATAGGTCCTCACTTTGGGGTATCCCATATTTTAAGACCTCTGGCTTCACTGTGATGTCTAGAGATTCTTTTGTTTGTCACACTAAGATAGGATCACTGGAATATCGTGAACACCTTGGTTAAGGATTAAACCTTTAACTAATTTGATCTTGGAAAGTGCCATTTCGGTCAATATCCCCTGCTAGGGTTGGAAAGATTCTTGGGGAGAACAGTTGGGGACACAGGCATTGGTGGATCTGCTCATCAAAGGCTCTGCTTATGTGCACTCAATGAAACAGAGATGCAAGTCTCTGCAGAACCCGGGCTTCCAGGCTCTTCTAAGGAAAGGCCCAGCCCAGCCTCCCCTCACACCTCTGTAGGGACACTGGGTCTGGGGGGGGGGAAAGAATGGTGAAGGCAGGTGCAGGAGCTCAATGTCTCCTAGATTTGGTGTGTGGAGGCTTTGCCAAAGCCACTGCGGGTGGGCGCAGGCTGGGAAGTCTCTTCTTTCCAAGCAGCTGAAGAGGGAACCCCAAGCTCTTCCTGCCTGTTCATTTTGAAGAACCTGCGCCATTGGCTCCCACATTTGTAGCTAAATAAACACTTCTTGCATCAAATCAACTTATTCTCATTTAGCAAAGTGTTTTATTCAAAAGCTTCTCAGCACCATCTAGTTGTCAGAAAGAATGAATATCACCTTTTCCTGCCCACCCACCCCAATGCAGAGAGAAGTGAAACCACGTGGCGAGAGCATCCCCCAATCTAATTAGAACTGAGACCACGATAAGGTTTTGGTTGTTTGCTTGGCCACCTTCTCTAAGCCTCTACTTAACCCGACTCAGAACAGGAAGGAATCATGTCAGCCCTGATCAACCTTCCATTCTTGGCTATTAGAGGCACATGAAGTTACCTTGAAAAGGTTGAATTCAGTGAGTGCCGTCTAGGAAGGACAGCGATCAGTGAGGCAGCATGCAGGTTTGAGCTCCAGTCTCAGCTTCCCATCCCCACTCTACTCTAGGAACAAGGAGCCGAGCTCTGCTTTCTCTCCGTGCACTTCAGCTGCTCATCTTCCCCTGTCTTAGTACAACACACCCCGAAGGCCATCTTGACAATTAACGAGAGACAATTAAATTTGATTACAATGCTAAGATCCTGAGCTATTGGAGATGAGGAGAGTAGATAGAATGACCTGATCTTTCCCTTTTTTTTTTTTCCTTTATGGGTATTTTGTTTTAGCATAAAGCACACTTTCCCAAAGAGGTTCCTGGAGGAGACTGGAAATCCAAGAGTCTGACTGTCCTGCGGAAGCAGACAGCCATCCATGTAACTTTGGTTTCAGTCCCTGGATCTGTCCTTGGCAGCTTCATCCGGTTCCATGGGAGGAGGGAACAGCTGGAGGCAACATCACTCAGCCAGAGCGCCCATGGGGTCCCATGCTGGCAGGACAATGGGCTCCTGCTCTAACACAGCCAGCACATCTTCAGGGACGTGCTTCCTGTCCACCACCACCTCATAGACATACTCAGAGAACCACTCATCGGTCATGCACAGGTAACCTGCGGAAGAGAATAGAAGCTCATGAATCCAGAAAGCAAAGAGCAGAAACCCACTGGTACTGTACAGAGGTCTCTACAAAACTATCATGGTTTCCACCTGTAATCCCATCACATAGCAATTCTGCAGGTCTGTGAAGCAGACAGGAGAGACAGCTATATTTTTACCAATTACAAAAGTAGGGCTCAGAGTAGCTGACAAGCCAAGTCACAAGGAGGAAGTTTAGCTCAGAGCAGACCTACAGATCCCATGCTGCCCCACTGAGGTGCCAACCTGTATGCCAGCAGGTTGGTGGAAACGTTCTTATTCATATAGCTACCTCTGAGGCATTACTTTCCAGGATGGAAGGGCAAGCATGTGAGCACCATTCTTCCCTTGCCACTCCTCCAGCATGACCAGAGTCCCTTCCTCTTTATCACACTAAGAAACCAGCTCAGTGGAGATAAGCACCTGAAGCACCGGGTGTTCGCTCATGCAGATGAGACTGCATGAGTCAGGTGATCAGTCCGTACTTCTTGGAGAATCTTCCTGTCCTCAGACAGGTTCTAGAATATACTGATACCTCCAGTGGCTAACTACGCAGAAGCACTCATCCTAGCAAGCTGCCTCTTCCCATTAGGAAAAGTTCAACTGCACCTCTCCTCCTAACCTTCCTGGCCTCTGCAAACACTCACCCTGGCTTTACACACTCACTTGTCGAGAACTTTGAAGCTAGCCTCTTCAGGAGCACACCTCCAATAAATCACATGGGGCACACTGTGCCTAAGCCACTGGTAGCATGGAGAGCAAGGTTAGAGATAAAACTGTGTTGAAGACAGGCTAGGTTGCCAAGCTGGAGGGGGGGGTACAGAGCACAAACATAAGTACCTCAACAGGAGTGCTGCGTGCTTGCCAGTCAAAGGGCTCACAGGAAATAGCAATCACCAGCTGGGGAAGTGGGTCAGTTGGTAAATGCATGAAATCCTGCGTATTTCCACACCTGTAACCCTAGCACTTGTGGATAGAGGTAGTTTATCCTTGGACCACATAGCAAGTTCAAGGCCAGCTTGAGATACATAAGGACTTTTGAGGCCAGCTTGAGCTGTCTCAAATACAAATTCAAATACAAAAGGAAACAAAACAAACTAAAATCACAGAAACCCAAGAGGTTAAGTAGTTTCTAAACTTCTTTGGCCTTAAAATCCCTTATACCTTTAGGATTATTAAAGACCCCAATGTTGCTTATGTATGTGCATTGCATCTGTTACCATGTATCATGTTAAAAATTAAAAGCTTTAGCTGAGCTTGGTAGCACATACCTTTAATCCCAGCACTCTGGAGGCCGAGGCAGTAGGACTGCTGAAAGTTCAAGGCCAGCCTGAAACTACAGAGTGAGTTCCAGATCAGCCTGGGCTAGAGTGAGAAGCTGCCTTGAAAAAGTACAAATAAATAAATATAAAAGTTTAAACAGTTCTAAAATAAGAATTACAACTGTCAGTACTGCCTGCTACATACTCATGTCGGTGCTCGTAGTTAGTGCTGCTCTCAACTTTGGTCAAAGAGGTTTCTTTGTTGCAGTGAGTACTGGGGAATGAACGGACTCAAAATTTGTCAAAGTGATCAAAATTAGTGTCTGTTGAGTGCTCTGACAAAGGAGATATTTATACCATCCCCTCCAGGTCTGAAAGAGAATGTGGGAGAGGGGCAGAAGAATGTGAAAGCTGGAGGATGGGGAGGAGTGCTGTGACACACTGTCTTCTGGACCCCTATGAACTTAGAGCAGCTGTGGTCACCTGCACATGATTGGCCGATCAACATTCAGTTGTGGGTGGGGGAGGAACTCATGAGGGTCCCACCTCTCTCTGAGCTGATCTTGGCAGTTAATGGTGGCTGGGGGAGGGGAGACATTCTTTTCAGTGGTGGAGCCACTCAAGTTGTCCGTACTCTGGTAAACAACATCCCGCCAGTGCTCATACAAGCAACCTAATGAAGCTCAGTGGTTCACCAAAAATACGAGCAAAAAGAAAGGAAAGGACAGACAGCAAAGTAAACGTGGGTAGGACTAGATGAGAAGAGGAAGGGGGCAGGAGAAGGTAGCAGATGGGAGGTGAGTATGATCAAAATATTTACCTGTATAAAACTGTCGAAAATGAGCTAGTCTCAAAAAGATGAAAACTACAAATAATACATTTTTAGGAAACACCAATTACATTCTCCAAAATGGTGTCACCTTCCTTCCCATCTGGCTTCAGTGCTCAATCTGTGTTGTTAAAGGGAATGAGGCATGCTAGTGAAGGGAAACCCTGAACACTTCAGGGGTCCCCAGTCCACACTCCTGAACTGCTGTTCTTAATTAAGCAAGACTGATGTAAATAATTAAAGGGCAACATGGTGGTAAGTCTAAGTTTGTAAGCCACATAGCTTGACAGAGGATGCTATTTAACCTGAAGACACTGCTGGTGAGGCCATTTATGTCCAATTCTGCTCTTCACCTCTGACAGAAGTCAAAGACAGCTCATCCCCATGTGCATGTTCTCAAGAGAAAATGCCCTGAAGAAGTGCTCCGTGGTGAGCACCTGCATACTGTGTATACACACACACACACATCAAAGGCCCTGCAAAGTCTTGTCAGGAAGCATCCTGGTCGCCTGCTGAACAGTGGATACAAGGAGGAAGCAAAGAGCAGTAGTTGGCCTGTGCTGCTTCCGGTTAGGCCTGATCACATCCTAAGTCCCTGGCTTTGCTTGGGGCAGTCACTTGGGCCCTCAGTATTACTGGCACCAATGTCACCCAGTACTATTCTTGCTATAGCCCAAGTATATGGTACTGAGCATCTGTCTTCTCAAAGGACAAAAAGAGATATAATAGCTCAGGCCTGTATTCCCAGCACTTGGGAGGCTGAAGCAAGAGGATTGTTGTGATTTTGAGGCAAGCCTGGACTACAGAGTGAAAACATCCTTTTTATTTTTATTTTTTTATTTTTTTGAGGTAGGGTCTTGCTCTAAGCTCCAGCTCCGGCTGACTTGGAATTCACTATGTATTCTCAGGTCAGCCTTGAACTCATGGCAATCCTCCTACCTCTGCCTCCCAAATGCTGAGACTAAAACTTCGAGCAAGGAGCCCACTCTGCTCCCCAGCCCCATCAAAGGCCTCAGTCATCCCCACTCCCACCACAATGCAGGCCAAATATATCCTAAAGCAGCTCTGGACAGGGAGGCAGGTAAAAGACAGAGGCAGACTCATGTAATAAAGTTCTGTGCCCTTATAACAATACTATCACCATACCATCAAATGAGTCTTCAAAAACTGCCCAGAGAAAATGGACAATAAGTACATCTACACTATCTTGTTCCAAAAGCAGATCAGATTAAGTCCTCACAAATTAAATCTCGTATCAATTGTAGCCCACCCTTTCCATGTCCCTGCCAAGAGGACCTGCCTTGATTAGTGTTCTCTCCTCAGGATATGAGTTCTTCGAGCCCACAAAACCCTCACAGTGTGGGGGCTGCCAAGTAATTGCTCCCCGAGGAGATAATGGGCTATGGCAGCTCGAACTGTTGACACTATGCATCTCTGAGTTTGCCTGAGAAGATTAGGATCGGTGTGTCTGAAAGCCAGGAATGCCACGGAGGAGTGCTCCTGCAGCTGAGAGCAGCTTTCTTTCTTTTTGTCTTTATTATCCATAATTACATACATTGCATGAGCAAATCTTGTGATGGTAGCCCCATTGCCCTCCTCCCTGTCCCCAACCCACTGAGGACCCTCCTTGTGGGCATACTGGATCAGTCCCTGGGGTACAGGGTTATAAATAGCACAGCAGGTAGCCAGGTACCCCCTCTTTGTGTGCTGTTGCTGAGGGGGGTGATGTCTCAGGATATTCATTTTTAATTTAAACTTTATTAACATGTATTAATTTTGCATACTAATGCATTTCAACGCAATATGTCAGTACAAGCATGCAGTATACACTGATTAAATCCAACCTCCCTTTATCAACCCTGTCTCCCTACACTTTACCATGTCTAGTAACCACTATTCAACATTACTTGAATGTCCACAGACGAGAGAGAACATTTTTCTGTTTGGCTTAATTTACTTATCATAGTCTTCCATTTCCATCCATTTTTGCTAAAAAGAAAAGCACTTCAAAGCTGGGCATGGTGGCACACGCCTTTAATCCCAGCACTCCCTGGAGGCACAGGTAGGAGGATCGGCGTGAGTTCAAGGCCACCCTGAGACTACATAGTGAAGTCCAGGTCAGCCTGGGCTAGAGTGAGACCCTACCTCAAAAAACTAAACCAAAAAAAAAAAAAAAAAAAAAGAAAGAGAAGCACTTCATTCTTTTTTGAGACTAAGTAATATTCTGAGATATTTATTTTCTTTTCATTCATCTACTGCTGGGAACCTGGGCTGATACCATGTCCTAATTATTTTGACTAATGGTACAATAAACATGAATTTGAGGTATTTCTGATATGTGGATGTCAAAGAGATCCTCATCATCTTTTTGAGGATTGTAGCTCCCAGTCCTTAAAGGGCTTCCCAGGCCAAGAAAGAAGGAAAAAAGCAAAAGGAGATCTGCAGGTTAACATTTAGGACAACAAATAAATAGATTAAGAAAGCCAACTTCAGAAACTAATATGAAATTGAATTTTACTTCAACTTTAGTGTCTTAAGTTACATGCACTTTGGAAGAAAAAAAAAAGAGAGAAGTCCCTTAAAGAAACTGGCAGTGTTTCCGTGTTTTGTTAAGAGGCGAGGGACTCATCTGAAAAGGGAAAAGTATCTTTGGGTGAAGCTTCAGACTAGAGGTGAGATGCCTTCAAAAATAAGAGCTCCAAGTGGCTACTTTATGTGAAGAAGTGTTTGCCTGCGTTTTGTGACACCTGTCACTCATCTGAGATTTAAAACTCTCAGGCTAAAGTACAGACTATTATCAGTATGAATTAAGAGATAGTTTCTATTTCTTGTTGTCTTCGTTCTATGGACTATTATCTCACAATAATTTGTGGTTTTTGTTCTCAAAGCGGTATGATAAAACCCGGCTGTGGAGTAAGGTGTGGTGGTGCACGCTGGAAATCCCAGGCTGGGTAGGATAAAGCAAGAAGATCATAAACTCAAGGCCAGGGAGAGCTACATGATGAAACTCTGTCTCAAAAATAAATAAATATTAAAAACACCGTGAGACCAAGTTATCTGTGTGCTCAGGTGACTGCCTAGCAGCATGGACTTAGGGAAGCCAGACAACCAGACCTCATTCAGTCACTGCCAATCTTTCATCTAACTCAGGGGTACAGCAAGGCTCCCAGAGATGAAAACAAAACCTGACCGGCACTGTCCTGCACTTCAAGCTTAATACAAAGTGAGCGGCCGGGCGTGGTGGCCCACGCCTTTAATCCCAGCACTTGGGAGACAGAGGTAGGAGGATCGCCATGAGTTCAAGGCCACCCTGAGACTACATAGTGAATTCCATCCAGCTCAGCCTGGGCTAGAGCCAGACCCTACCTCGAAAAACCAAGAAAAAAAAAGTGAGCAACCACAGAACATCACTCAGTCATTTCAGATGGGGCTGCAAAAATACATAGCAATTTGGGAAAGAATTTAGGAGATTAAATGATATGTCCTCTGTAACTACAGCTATGTTACAAGTGCAGATAAAAAAGCATTAGCAAAGTGTAGTTCATATAATTTCTGAAATGTTACATTGCTTCTTGACTATTTAAACAATTACCCAAATAATATAAATTCATTTAAAAAATTTAGAAACACGTAAAGAGGAAAAAAGACAATTTAAAAAATTGTCATTCAACAGTGATAAGTAAGCCCTGTTAAATTTTACAAGCATTGCTAGGTGCGGTGGCGCACGCCTTTAATTCCAGCACTCATGAAGCAGAGGTAGGAGGATCACTGTGAGTTTGAGGCCAGCCTGAAACTACAGAGTGAGGTCCAGGTCAGCCTGGGCTAGAGAGAGACCCTGCTTTGATAATACAAAAAAAAAAAAAATTACAAGCATGCTTTCATAAAGTTTCTACATGTAGACTCTGCACTTCATAAAAATAATGCATCACTCACACACATACACATTACAATGTACCACACATGCTGCTTTTCCAAATAATCTTTCCTTTTTTTTTTTTTTTTTTTGTTTCAAGATAGGGTTTCACTGACTGGAACTCACTCAGTAGTTCCGGGCTGGCCTTGAAGTCATGGAGATCCTCCTACCTCTGCCACCTAAGTGCTGGGATTAAAGGCATCCATCACCACACCTGCCAAATCTCTTTCCATTTTGATCTATTTACATTCTAACTTTCTTTGTGCATGTGTGTGTAGTATGTGTGTTGTGGTGGATACGTGCAGGTAGAAGTGCATGACCCATGTATGTGCTTACGTGGAGGCCAGAGGACAAAGTTAGGTGTTCACTGCTGTTCCTCGTGTGTGAGACATGCCCAAATGCCTTGATATAGAGTACAAAATGACAGAATCCTCGTGGAACGCAATTTGGCTCTAGATAGCAAATTCACACATGTATTGACCCACTTCACAAAGCAATGGGCATTTTTAGGACTTATTCTAGAAACAGTTTCCACATGGACACAATATGTATTCATGTCTGACAATAGCTAGTACTTATTCATTGCTTGCATTGGAGCTAGGCACTGTTTTATACACTGTAACCCACTGCAATATTATCGGAATTAGTGAAAGACCAGACAATGGAAGATAACAAATGCACTGATGTGGAAATACAATGGTAAGGAAACACTTCCAAGATATGCTATTAAATAAAGGTGAGAGGAAGAAGCAGAACTGAGTATACTTCCTGCTGCCACTGGTGGAAGGAAAGAGAATGTACATCTCCATCTAGGAAATGAATGGAAATGGTGCCCTGAAGTGGAGAAGGGGAATGGAGAGTGACAGAGGTGGAAACCAGGCCTGTGCATGTACCTTTGGGGATTCTGATTTTAGAACACTACAATTATCTAGTAAAAGAATTACACTTGCAGGGAGCTCATATTTTGCAATAAGGCTATATGCACTATCTTTGCTTTGATTTTAATCCTTATAACAACAGTCTACAGCGGCAAGGTTGGCATTAGCTGTCTAAGTTCACATACAAGTAAGCAAAGCCCTGAGCCACCCAGGCATAACTACCAATTTATCATCTTTCCACAGGATTTAGCTTCCTCCAATGGAGTTCGCAGGAGAAGCCTTAGCAGTGGTCTGGGCAAGACAGTAGCTCTCATTCAAGCAAGTGCAGGCACCTGACTAGAACCAACCCTCTGCTCACAAATCCCACTCCAACGGCCAGAACCGTTGTGTAGGGCCCCTTTAAGAAGTGTTGGCCTTTACATCAGAGATGGCATGAGCCAATGGTGCATGTATCCCTCGGAAAATCGCTGACTAGGATGATGTGGAGGTTTGAAACAGAAAAGAAAGAATAAAGAAAAGAAAAAGCTAGAGGAAGGGAACCAAACCACCACTTGCAATCCTGACTTCCCCTGGGACAGTGATTTGAGATGAGGCCACTTCTCCCTCCAGAGTAAACACAGACGTCTGGCTGTGTCTGGACAGGGGACACATTCATGTTCATGAACCTTTTGCTGATAAAAGAGGAGATATTCCTAGAGCCGGATATTACTGGTGGCCTTTCTCAGACACCGAGGCGAGAGAAGGTAAGATGTCCCTGGTAAAGACACTGGGAGGGGAAAGGGAAAGGGCTGTGAGGGCTGTGGTTGTATTTTTTGTAAACCACACCAAAATTCAGCAAGCAGGAAGAAGTGTACCCAGCTTGAGGAAGTACACCCCACTAGGAGCCCCGAAGATGCCTGTTCACCTCAGGACCTGTGTCTCTCTTCCCTGGACCATGAGCACAGGCCAGGCTCTCTGCTGCTCAGACGTCGCCCGATGACTTTTCCCCAACCCCCACCCCACCGTCACTGTCACTGTTTGGTTTAGGCAAGGCTTGCTCTTTGGTCACTCCTCACAAGCTCCACAGATGGCAGGCCACATCACTTCTTGGCCTCGCTCCTCTGACATGTCCAAAGCATGTTCCAAATTCCAAGAGCGGCCCTTTTCAGCTACTGTTTCCCTGGCTGAGGTCCTAAAGCGGAATCCCTTTGAGGGCCCTGAGAAGGCTCAGCTACTCATGTCTCCCTATGTACTGGTTTTACACGCATCCATCAAGACTTGGCCCCACACCCTCGCTTGTCTCCGCTTCAACCTCCCCTGCTCCCACTGTACCTAGGCTTGAAGGAACTGAGTACGAAAATGCCACTGGTGTGACATAATGGTGTACAATCACCTCAAGTTTCTCAAACCCCTCTTGAATCTAACCCGAAGCCTCACTTTCTGTCTGCTGTGCGCTCTACTACTATGGCCCCCACATTCTCCCCGAGGCACTCCGTCCACTCCTGACCCTTCAGGAACCTACTCAGGCTCCCCACTGAGGTGCCCTCCCTGGTTCCTCCTCTTTCTAGCCACCTGCCTTCTTGGAGAAATCGCCTTCTCTGCTTTTCTCGGTCTATTTATCCTATATCTTACAGTCTGCGGAGCACACCATGAATGCCACTTCCGTCACATCACAGTCCTCTTCAAGTCCTCTTCCCGTGTCCCAGGGAATTACGTGTAAACTCCTCTGAGGGTTGGAGACATTCATTCCACTATGGCCTGTGCACGGTTCCTTGCACCCCATCAATAAATACGAGGCGATGCTACTGCTAATGGCTTCTCCTCAGCACCAGGCTTATTCACATCCTCTGCTTTCTCTCACGAAACTAAGCCCACACTACAGGGAAAAACATATCCAGTAACTGGTCATGTAACCCAACAGACATGCTGGAATCTGAATTCTTAAGAGCTGAAGGGAACCAAGCTGTGGCCCTCATCTGGAAGATGATGTTTCCGGTTTGCCCTCATTAGTCCAAAGTCTAACATGCAATGTTAGTTAGTTAGTTAGTTAGTTAGTATTCCTGAGAAATTCTTAAATGCCTGCAACCTATATAGCAGATAAAATTATTATGACCTATTTAAAAATATTTTATTTATTTGAGAATGAGGAGAGAGAGAGAGAGAGAGAGAGAGAGAGAGAGAGAGAGATAAAGACGCAGATAGAGAGAGAATGAGCACTTCAGGGCCTCCAGCCACTGCAAACAAACTCCAGACACATGCGCCAAATTGTACATCTGGCTTTATGTGAGTACTGGGGAATTGAACTCAGGTCCTTCTGCTTTGCAAGCAAAGGCCTTAACCGCTAAGCCATCTCTCCAGCTCTGTTATGACCTATTTTATAGATATGAATGTTAGGACTGGGGAGATGGCTCAGTTCAGATCCCCAGACCCCACAGAAAAGCAGGAAGCTATGGTGGGCTTCTGTAATCCCAGCATGCTGACAATAAGATGGAAAGTGGAAAAAGGAGAATTTCCCAAAGGCTCATAGACAACCAGAAAGAGAGAGACTCTTCCTCAAGGAGGCCAGGAAGACGGTTCAGTGGCTAAAGGTGCTTGCATGCAAAGCATACAGGCCAGGGTTCAATTCCAAAGCCACCCATATAAGCTGGACACAATAAGTGGCACACGTGTCTGGTGTCCATCTGCAGTGGCAAGAGGCCCTGGTGAGCCCCCCCCAACACACACACACACACAGAAATTTATTTAAAAAAAATAAAAAAGAGAGATCCTGCCTCAAATGAAGTAAAGCAAGGACCAACATTCAAAAGTTGTCCTCTGACATCCACACATGCCACGGCACAGGTTTATTTGCCACGTTTATTTCACACACACACACACAGAGTTAGATTCAGACTGGTTAAATACAACAACCAAGATTACACACAGCCAATAGTGGTACAATGAGAGGCATCCAGGAAAGCTGGGTAGAGATACTGTACTTAGCTCTAGCCTCAAACCAATGCAAACACTCCTTGGGGTGATCAGGTGCAAAGCACAGATCCTTTTACAGGAATAAGTAAATACACATGAAACTCTATTAAACATGAGGGAATTTCCCCCAGAACCCAATGCCCTTTTCTAAGAAATCAGAAACTTCTGCCTTTAGCTCATAAAATTTACTTCCACTCCAGCAAGTTCAATTCTGCACCACTTATAGTTTACATCAAGTTTCTAGCTCTCTGAAAGTGAACCTCAAACAGATCTGCAAATAGAGTATTTATAAGTCACACATGCTTTTAGGGAAGCTGCAAGCTCTGAATTCTAACCCCATCCCAAACCTGTAGAAATCAGAGCTGCTACATTAAGTTTCAGTTTCTTCATACACATCACAAGTTTAACACGCAAGTTCACATCCTGATTACTCTTCTTTTTTTTTTCTTTATTGTTCATGAGTTACATTGTTTAGTGGGCCAACCATGAGTTGTTATCCCCAGTTTCCCGTTGCCCCCCTTCCCCATCCCCCAAAATATTTTTATTTATTTATTTGCAAGCAGAGAGAGAAAGAGAGAGAGAGAGAGAGAGAGAGAGAGAGAGAGAGAGAGAGAGAGAGAGAGAGAGAGAGAGAAAGAGAGAATGGGTACACCAGGGCCTCCAGATGCATGTACCACTTTGTGCATCTGGCTTTACGTGGGTACTTGGAAAATGAACTCAGGTTGTTAGGTTTTGTAGGCCAGTGCTTTAACCACTGAGCCATCTCTCCAGCCCGATTACTCTTCTGGATGCCATGAGAAGTAAATATACACATTAGAAAACTGAATTTTATAAAACTGTTATGTAATGGTGTGCCTTAAGTACCTTAGGAAAAAAATATGGAACACACATTTAATTCTTTAGTTTGTATAACAATCAGTGTACAGTTTGAAAAAAGTGATCACACATCATTTCACTTGATGGTATGGAGACAACTGTAGAAGCTCAGAAGGAAACAGAACCATCCATGCTACTGACAGAGAAGTAAGGATACAAGGTGTTAAACTGCTGTCCAAGACTCATGAGTGAGAATTAATATTAACTGTATCTCCATAGCTCACCTGGTTCCACAACATATCATAGGAATTAGATGGTGAGTTTGTGCTAAACTCGGAATATATCATGAGGCACTTAAGGGACATATGGTTTTTTCCTAGACATAATATAAATTGACTATGTGATTTTTCTAGATTAATATCTAACATGCCAAAGTTTCTTTTAGCTGAAATCACCAAGAAGTAATTTTAATGTAGTATGGAAATCTTACTAAAATGAAGTTAGAAACAGGTAGTTTTACTTGTAAAAGAATGTGGGTTAAAAATCATTTCAGGGGCCGGGCGTGGTGGCGCATGCCTTTAATCCCAGCACTCGGGAGGCAGAGATAGGAGGAGTGCCGGGAGTTCGAGGCCACCCTGAGACTACATAGTGAATTCCAGGTCAGCCTGGACTAGAGGGAGACCCTACCTCGAAACCCCCCCCCAAAAAAAATCATTTCAGGTATGGAGAGATGGCACAGCAGTAGAGGTTCTTGCTTGCAAAGCCTGATAGTCCGGGTTCAATTCCACAGTTACTCACGTAAAGCCAGACATACAAAGTGGCGCATGCATATGGAGTTTGTGTTTGTAGCAGCAGAAGGCCCAGAGGTGATCATGCTCTTTCTTTCCTTCTCTGTCTCAAATAAACAAATATTAAAATAAAAATAATAATTTCAGAAGTTTATGTATCTAAAAGGTGCAAAAACAATCTGAAAAATGAAACTCATTTTGGTTCAAAATGAAAAATAAGAGAATTTAAAAACATTTATTTATATATTTGTAAGCAGAAAGAGTCAGGCAGTGAGACAGAGGAGCAAAGAAAATATGGGCGTAGCCAGGGCCTCTACCCACTGCAAAAGAACTCCAGATGCATGTGCCACTTTGTGCACCTGGCTTTATGTGGTTACTGAGGAATCGAACCCAGGTCATTAGGCTTTACAGGCAAGTACCTTAACTGCTGAGCCATCTCTCTAGACCCAAGAGACAATTTTTAAAAAATAAATATTTTCCATCAATGAAGAGAATTTGAAGAATTAGAAAATACTGTCTTTTTACTTACACATAAGTTTCATCACTCTTCTGTTTGTAATCCCAGCACTCAGATCTCAAAATGTTCAAGGCCAGCCTACAATGTGAGCCACTGTTCAAACATATATACATATATGCATACAGACAGACAGACGGACAGGTTATGTTATTCAGCATGGTGAGAAAGTAGACTGAATAAGCCTTAAGGACCAACTGTTCTATGAGACCGGTCACCACAACAGCAACAACATACCATGTTATAGTAATTCTGCACTCAGAGCTCTGCTGCATCAGTCTTACGGCAGGAATGTAATGTCAGGACCAATGAACCAATCACATTGAAACTAGTCATGGGGGACACTAAGAACTTAACCTGCTGACTATCCACACACTTAGATATATGCATTGCAGAATATAGATGAGTACTAAAGCTGAGTAACAGGCCCATGACCAGGTGCTTCCAGAACAGAGTTTAGAGAACATGGTTTGGCAGTTAAACAACAAAAACTGGCTTACCTAATGGACTCTGGACATAACATGACCAACAAGGAAGACCAAAGCCAGGTCTGGGCAGAGGGCAAAGAGTTTGCCCAGGTGTCTCTGCTTTGTCTCCCTCTAGAGCTTGTATTATCAAGGCTGCCTTTGTTAGAAACATTACTCTTAACAGGCAGAAATTCCAAAGAGAATATTAACAAACTGTTAACAATGTTATCTACAGAAACAAAATCCCAGGATGCTGCTGTGGTTGTGGAATCTCTCCTGAGAGAACAAACAGAGGACTTGCCTCAGCCAAATGCCCACCAGGATGATGGCTGGAGGGCCTTGTGGGAATAAACACACATTGGCAACAGAACACACTAGGCACCCTTTGAAGGTCGGCCAAGTGTGCCAATAAAATTAGATCATGTTTTCCTCCTTTCCTTCCTTCCTTCCTGTTAAATCAGAATATTACCAAGAAATACATGAGTCTAATGAACTATTATTTGAATGAACTATTATTCCTTGTCTCTCCCCAGTTCAGTTTCTTACCTTTTTGACTCTTCAGTGCTTTGCTCTGTACAATCTCAAGCATTTCAGACACTTGTGAACAACAAAAACAGTTCAATCTTCTCTAGATAGCTGCAGATTTCATTAGGAATGATTTACAAGCATAGATCGTGTAGGAACCAGGACCCCAGTTTTTTCAACACAACAATGGGATGACTAAATGAGAAGCAAAACTTGCACTGCACAGGAGTGAAGAGGTACAGCTGAAGGAAAACCTTAGCAAAGTGGGCAGAATCCCCTGAGAGCAGATATTTAGGTTCAGAATAATAAAGACTATAGCTCACAGTACAAAAGACAGAACATTCTCCTAGCTTTACAAGGGTTTATCCCCCCCCCTCTTTTTTGGGTGGGGGAGTTTCGAGGTAGATATAAGAGGATTGCCATGAGTCCAAGGCCACCCTGAGACTACGTAGTGAATTCCAGGTCAGCCTGGGCTAGAGTGAGACCCTACCCCCCCCCCAAAAAAAAAAGTATTGTCTCAGACTGGAGAGATGGCTCAGTGATTGAGGTGCTTGCCTGCAAAGCAGAAGGACCCTAGTTCGATTTCCCCAGTACCCACGTAAAGCCAGGTGCACAATTTGGCACATTTGTCTGGAGTTTGTTTGCAGTGGCTGGAGGCCCTGGTGCACCCAGTCCCTCTCTCTATCTGCTTCTTTCTCTCTCATGCTGTCTCAAATAAACAAAACATTTTTTTAAAAAGTATTGTCTTGTAGGGTGTGGTGGTGCATGCCTTTAATCCCAGCACTCGGGAGGCAGAAGTAGGAGGATCGCTGAGTTTGAGGCCAGCCTGAGACTCCAGAGTGAATTCCAGGTCAGTCAGCCAGGGCTACAGTGAGAACCTACCTCAAAAAACCAAAGGAAAAAAAAAAGTTGTTTCAAAACTTTCCAAGAGTATGCCCTAAATTGTTAAGCAATAGTGATCCCTGGGTGGTCAAATTGTTAGATATTTTCATATTTTTTTGTTATCCATATTTAAAATTTTTCTACAACTCATTTATGTTATTTTGTCTAACCTTTTTACTGTAATTTATTTGTGACTTCTATAAGCATTTTGATTTGTCAGTGTAAAAAAGTTCTAAATTATAAACGAAATGTTTTTGTTCTTTCTACTTTAGGCTTTACAACTTCCAAGAGTCCTAAGAAATGCCTGAAGAAAAGTTTATTTTATTTTGTTTTGTTTTGACCAATCCCATTCTCACTCTTGGGAAGCTTCTTCCTAAAGCACTCGTGCACGAGACAAAAATGCACCAAGTGCAACCCAACAAGTGTCCTGCCAAGGGCACGCAAACTTCTCATCAGCCAAGAGGTTCTGTTAGACTGTCTGGTAGACTCAGCATGGTTTGGTCTCAGAGTAGACTTGGGGGTTCAGGCATACTATGGAGGTCATAGGAACTCTGAGGCAAGCCACAACCTCATTTTTCTGTAGACTAGCTCAGCCAAAGGGGCTAAGTACTGAAAAATCCTCTATACCAGAGCAGCTCTCTACCAGAGGCAGAGAGTAGAGTGAACCCAGTTAGTTACCTGGAGTTAGCAGTTCAACATTAAGCTCACCTTTATGGCCATGGTCTTCACCCCACGAGTTCTCCACTCTCCATTTCACAAACTCGCCTTCCTGATCATCCTGCAGGAGTGGACAACAGTCATAGTCAGCAGCCACAAACCCCTTGCCACGGTGCTATGAAATTTAACTCTCCTGAAGTTGCTCAGAATAACGAGCCTGTCCTATACAGGCACCATGTAAGTGATCAGGACCAGTCTTTCTGTCACCCAGGGGATACTCCAATTGAACTGGAATTTGAATCTCTTAGGGTAAACATACAATAAACCTAATAAAGCAATAAGTATTATCTCTTCTTTCACATTCTATGTAGAAAATAAACGTGTAAAAATGCTACTTGGTTAAATATATTAAACTGCCAAAAGCAGCAAATACTATTTGAAGCTAGGGATTCTTGCGTTTAATCAATCAGAATTTTCTGAAACAGGATCCAACTGCATTTATTTCAGGAATGATTCTAAGAACTGGCCAGAATGTTTAAGGCACAAAACAAAAAAACTATTTTCATCATGATGCCTGATTTTTTTTTTTTGGTTTTTCAAGGTAGGGTCTCGCTCTAGTCCAGGCTGACCTGGAATTCACTTTGTAGTCTCAGGGTGGCCTTGAACTCACGGCAATCCTCCCACCTCTGCCTCCCGAGTGCTGGGATTAAAGGCGTGCGCCACCACGCCAGGTGATGCCTGATTTTTTTTTCATTTAAGGAAACAGAAGTAATGATACTCTTCAAACATGATCCTTTACTGATTCAGTTACACAAATATTGAATTTAATAAGACAGAGACTGAATGACAAAGCCAAAATAAAAACACCACTTTCATAAATAAAACCCAAGCAATTCTTTTTTTATTTATTTATTCATTTTCAAGGAGAGAGAGAGGGAGAGAGAGGAGAGAGAGAAAGAGAGAGAGTACATCAGGGCCACCACCTTGTGGGTGTGGCTTATGTGGGACCTGAGGAATTGAACCCAGGGCCTTGGGCACTAGAGGCAAGTGCCTTAACCGCTGAGCCATCTCTGCAGCCCAAAACCCAAGCAATTCTACTGTACTCCCTCTTTTATCTTTATTAATAAGATGAGCCCAGGGGCTAGAGATCTGGCTTAGCAGTTAGGTGAGCTTCATGGGTAAGCATGTGTCTGAGGGGGTCTAAGATCACCAGAGCTGGGTGTGGCCATATGCACCTGTAACCCCAGTCCTATAAGGAAAGAGAAACCCAAGACACAGAACTCTGGAATCAATAGAGACTCAAAACAAAGACTGGGGAAGAATGATGGAGCAGGACACCCAACGTTCTGCTCTGGCCACTGTAGGTGAGCACCCACTGCCACAGGAGAATATATGGGATACCACAACATGCCATACACACACACAAGCAAAAATAAATAAAATAAGCTATTTTTTTTTTTTTTGGTTTTTCGAGGTAGGGTCTCGCTCTAGTCCAAGCTTAAAATAAGCTATTTTCATCTTCTTAAAAACATAGTGAGGGCTGGAGAAATGGCTCAGCGGTTAAGGCACTTGCCTCCAGTGCCTAAGGCCCCGGGTTCAATTCCCCAGGACCC
>PVHP010004870.1:0-68688 GCA_004024765.1 Zapus hudsonius
TAAGAGTCCTGAATTGAAGTCCAGTCTGGGCTCCTTGCTGACAGCCTGTTTCAAAAAGAAAGAAATGAAAGAAAAGAAAGAAAGAAAATAGGGGGGAATTAGAAAAAGAGAAAGAAGTTCATAGTGGAGCAAGTAAAGCTGTTAAATTTTAAGTTTTAGTTTAACATAATAGGACATTTAGATTTGTCTTGAATTTACTAAAGCTCAGGTTAGAAGAAATTTGTCTTAAATTTTCTAAAACTGGAGAAGGAATAAAAGGAAAGTGATATCTGGGGATTGGTCCTCAACCCAATAGGCTTTGGGTAACTGGCGATAGGGAGACACTTGCTCATGCAGTTAAATTATTATTTTTTTCTGGTTCATAGTTCCTCATGACTTACTGTGATGTAAGAATATGCTTACATCAGGAAATACACTTGATTACCAAGTGACTTGGAGGGTCTGATTTCTTAAATTTCTACTAAAATTATGTCAACTGACATCACATCAAAACAGGTTACTTTGTATCCTCATGGATAGAACACCAAATGATCCCTGGGTTTTTCCCAAGAACCATCTTTGAAGCTTTCAGCAGAGCCTGAACCCATTCTTAGTTGAGATGTTGCAGTGTCACATCTTAGAGTATTCAGTGGAAACTTTCACCTGAAGTCCTCACATCAGACTCCGGAATACCCAGGTATTATCACTTCCTGGCTGACACACTACTCGTGACTTTTGGAAGCACTGGATCCTGAAGGATTTGTCAAAATGACTCAAAGCACAATATCTCAGGACACTTCTTTTCAGTCAGTGACTCTTCCCGACTTTCCACACACCCTCTGTAGCCTGATCTTTGGTGGGCGCGTTACAAGTACTTTAGTGCTGAGCTCTCTGCAACTTTTGGATTTCCGCTTCAATGAGTTTTGAGTTTCCTCAGTGTCTACGGCCATCTCCCTGGAGCAGGTTGTCAGGAGAGCAATACTCAATGTGTTCACACACTAACATAGAATTTTTTTTCTTTACAAAAGTGAGTCAAGGTAAAACTGTTGGATACAATTATTTGGTATGGACATAAGAATTCCTGTGCAAAATGATGACAGCGTTTAGCTGATGCTGGCATCTATTTGACAAGACTTAACTCTAAGTTCACCTGACTCTGCAGCTCTATACGATATTGTACCTATTGATATGTACCAGCCAAACCATCTTATTGACAGACAGGAGGAAATGTACCATCCTGATGGCTTTGACAGGAAGACAAATACCTAATCAATTGACATCACACAGCACATATATACATATATATGTATATTATATATATATATATATATAATTTAAATGAGGAAGATATTTGTCCCATCTATGTCACTTGATAAAGAATAAATTCTTGCAAAAAGTTTAAGAGAAGTACTAGAAAGAAATGGGGAAAAAATGAGTGCCTAGGTTAAAAAAAAAGCCGTATCTTCATCCAAGTTAAAAGAACCTTGTGTTTGTGGCATTATAATCCTCACTTAGCACAGAGGAAATGAGCCTAATGATCAATTCGGGCTCCAAATAATAACCTTAAAACTCCTTCCTATTCAGAAGAGGAACCTTTTATCAAAGTGGTAATCTTAGAGCATTTTTCATCAATGCACATTAAAGCTAGCTCCGCATATCAAAGTTATGGATTAAAATCAATTTTTGGACTTTCCTATAAAGCCTTTTATCTCATCAATCTTGTACCTCTAAGTATTTTCAATCGATAACTAAAAAATCATTAGGCTCCCAGTTTTTGTTACATGCTACATACAAAAAATGTGTAATAGCATATTTCAAAAGGAATTTTTTTTTTTACTTTCTGAGACATATACGGGATTTCTTTCAAAGAATAGTTTAGAAGATGTCAGATTAGAAGCAGCTTCCATGTGATGTCGGGATTAAGAAAACTCAGGGCAGCAAAAGATAGATTTTATACTGAAGAAATAGAGAAAGAACATCAAAAATGACAGAATAGCTCATAGGCAGCTAAAGTTGCTGGAGACATAGAGAAGCTAATAAGAGAAAGTTAGTAAGCACACAGTAGGGCTGCACAGCTGGGGAAGGGAAACTGGAAAATATTCCACAAGGAATGCCAAGCAATAATAATTGTGTGTGTGTGTGTGTGTGTGTGTGTGTGTGAGAGAGAGAGAGAGAGAGAGAGAGAGAGAGAGAGAGAGAGAGAGATATTTATCTAGCCACATGGCAATTCCACATTTCCCACAAGCCTTAGAACCAGCACTTGGGAGGTTTGCTATGATCTGATTCCTGTATAGCAAACCAGCATTGATAAAGCTCATCTGAACACTCATCATAACCTGTGAACACTCATCATAACCTGCATGACTATACTCTTGTACCTTTTTGCAAGGGGCTGATTTTCTTGACAGGAAGCTAAATAGGGACCCCAAAACAAAAAAAAAGTCAAAGTTATAAAGACTGAGGACACCCCTACAAATCCTGTGTGGGACACAGCTCTATGAGATAGTCCTAGGTCCTGGGAAAGAATAAAGCTGGGCACAGACACAAATGTGGTAGGAGATGCCACTGGGCTTGTTCTTTGATATGGAGCAACATAACTGATAATCTTCAGCCAAAAGTCAGGGAGTGGCTCAAATTCTGTAGCTCCCTTCTCACCACTGTTGAGGCTAACTTCTCTTTGTGATAACAGTTGGTGACTACAATTCCCCATTCCAATAAATAGCTATGCCATTCAGACTTAAAATTGACAAAGACACTTCAGACTTAAACTGCTCCACAAATCAAATGAATCTAACAAAGGTCCAAAGAATATTCCAGACAACAGCTGGAGAAAACATGTGCTTTTAGGCACCTTATGGAACTTTCTCTAAAATCAATAACCTTTAGGTCATCAATCAAGTATTACCAAATAAAAAATCAAAATAATTTCTTATATTTTACCAGATTATAGTAGAATACATTTAGAAATCAATAGCAAGAGAAACTATAGAAATTTTACAAACACATAGAGACTGAAAATGGACTTTTGGTTGATCAATGGGTCCTTGAAGAAATCAAAGAGGAAACTGAAAAAATTCTAGAATCAAATGAAAATGAAAACACAACTTACTAAAACCTTTGAGAAATAGCAGAGGCAGTTATAGAAGGAAAGTTTGTAGATAAAAATGCTTACATTAAACACAGGGAGGTATAAAATAACTAAATTAATAATATACTTCCAGGTCTTATGGAAGTAAGCTCCATAGGATATAAATAGATGAATTGTTACCAAATTTATTCTATGAACCCCTGATACCAAAACCAAATAAGCATATAACAACAAAACTGAAAATTATAGATACAAAATCCTAACAAAAAATAAATAATATATATTAAAAAAGGCAAAGTATCCCCACTAAGAATGACTAGTCCCATAGTAGAAGTCTTCCAATGAAAAGTACTTAGAGGAAACTCTAGATAAAGAAATTCCAAAATGAATTATGATAAGCATATTCAGCAAACTTAATGAGGCCATGAACAAATGAAATTGTTGAATGAAACTCCAGACAATTGTTAAAAAGGACTCTACGTATGTATGAATGAAAGAGAATCACAAAGAACCCAATAGATGGCTGAATGAAATTAATAAGAACCACCACCAACAACACAAAGAATACAATGGTTAGCAGAATCAACACTATGAGGACATGATCAGAAGCAGGAGTGAATTTCAAGAGACAATAAGAAAGTCAACTCAAGAAACAGAATTGGAATTCTATAGAGATGGATATGCTGATGGGAAAATAAAAATCAAATAACTCATTTAACAGGCTCCCAAGAACACCTTATGATATCTGATATAAAGTTATACTACACAGCTTTTTGGTAAAAGAATCCAGTCACTCATGATTTTAAGAACTGACAAATAGGATTGTAGGAAATTAGATTTTAGCACAGCAAAGGAACCAACCGATTAGCAGAATGAACAGAGTGAATTCAGAAATGAAGAAAATCTTTTGCATATAAACATCTCCTAAGGGATTGATATCTAAAATCTATAAAGAATTCCAAATTAAATTTAAATAGCCCCCAAGTCATCCAATTGATGTATAGACAGGTAAAACCAGACAGTTCTCAAAAGAAGAAATCCAAGTGGCTAATAAGTGTATGAAAAACAAAAATGTTCAACATCCTCGGTAGAGTTCTCTTAGGCACAATCCTTCCTTTTCCTTTTCCTTGAGACAGTGTCTCTCGTTGGCCTGAAACTTGCCAAGTGGACTTGACTGTTTTTCTGACAAACCACAGGATCTGTCTCCTCATCCTTAGGGTTTTAAGTGTACACCATCATACCTGGATTTGGAGCTTGAAATCAGGATCTGATGCAAGGCAAGCACTTTATCAAGTGAGCAACTTCTGCAGCCTCTGTTTTTTTGGTTTTTTTTTTTAAATTTAAATTAAATGACTATTTTCTTGTTAGTTACCAACCTACAGAAGAGGGGAGAAACTAAGAAAATAGCAGCACAACCAACCTGGTTAAACCCAGGGAAGCAATTTTCAATCCATAAGAAAATATTAGGAGGCTTCTGCTTGTTAATTCATCTCATCCTTAAGCTATTGTGAAATTAAAAATGGGCAAAACCTTCACTGTTACCACTGGGGACTTCTCAGTACTTATACACTATCATCTTCCTGAACATTGGTCATTTATTGACCAGAACAGATTATTTGAGGCTTTGCTGGGTAATCCTATCTTTGGCATGGAGTGCTTTAAACTGTATTTTTCTTTCAAAATTATACTTAATACTGGTAATAAGGACTGCTTACCTTGATCACAGAAGTAATGAGTTCAGTAATTCCAGTGGTTTGACAACAACAACAAAAAAAACTTACACATGAGAAATGAGCTAAATTATTGTACAACTTTCTTTTTACCTAAGGTTAACCCATGCCCTAAGAGTTTTACACAAGGACTAATTTTCCTCCTGTTGAACGTTTTAAAGAGCAGACGTTTAAAGTAAGCTTCATGAGAAATCCTAATGGCATGTCTGTACTTCCAGACAAGTGTTTACAAATTGGATTGTGGCTCAAAGAGTTTTTTTTTCCTACAAACAAGGTTCAGTCCAAAATTGTCAAGTGAAGATGTATTTTTTTAATTTTTTAAAAAAATATTTTATTTATCCATTTTCAAGCAGAGATACACAGAGAAAGAAAGAGATAGAGAGAGAGAGAGAAAAAAAAAACACCAGGGCCACCACCTTGTGGGTCTCGCTTAGGTGGGTCCTGGTGAATTTAACCCGGGGCCTTAGGCACTGGAGGCAAGTGCCTTAACCACTGAGCCATCTCCCCAGCCCAAGTGAGGATTTATTGATGAACAATCTGTAAGTGGACTTCCCAGTGGAAGAACAAAAGAATTATACATTGCAAATATGAACCCTTAATCCACATCAGCTACTGACATCAGAATAACATTATTATTCAATGCATGTCAGTGTTATTGTTTTCATAATTCTAAGAAAGAATAAAAGGAACTCTTAAGTTTTTTGCTTGGTTATAAATTTCTAGAAAATTCAAGTTATCTGCAAGCAGGTGCTGAAAACTTCCATTCTCTGGAATCAGATTGTGTTACATGGTCCACCCCATCTTCTCCTAAGGCTGTTGATATATGTACATGACAACAGATATTGGGAACTTTCACATATCAATATCTTAAAGTTCCCAATAATTTTTTTATGATAAACCTGAGCATGAAGTAACAGTTCCATTATGGGAGAAGGGAGCTGGGATCCAAGGAGGTTAGTTGGCTTTTTTAATATCACAGAAGTTTGGGGCAGAACTGGGGCATGTATGTTTCAATCCAGTTACCACCAATTCTACTTCATTATGCCTGACTTGATTCTTCATTAAGTTTTTATATTTCAGGTTATATAATTTCATCCACAGCACAAGTTGAGAGATTAATAAAAATATAATGATCGATCCTTCTATATGTATATATAAGTGTATGTATATATATGGTGTGTATAGTAATTAGTATATTATCTGTGCTCACTAACTTTAATTAGATTAGCATAATAAGAAAAATATTTTCATCTCTTGTCAAGCCTGTCACTTCACTTAAAGTGGGAAGAATGAACTGATAAACAACTTTGAATTCCAATGACAACTTCATCCAAATAGTATCATAAGGGCTAGAGAGATGGTTAAATGGGTAAAGAGGCTTATTTGCAAACACTGGTGGCCCTGGTTCAATTCCCCAAGACCTATAGAAAGTCAGATGCACAAAGTGGCACATGCATCTGGAGTTCTTTGCAGTGGCAGAAGGCCTTGGTGAACCTATACTCACTCTCTGTCTGATTCTTTCTCTGTGTCATAAATAAACTATATTCTTTTTTAAAGGCTTGCTTTGAAATACTATCATAATGTAATTTGTTTTTGCTTTACAGTTATATTACATATGAGGAAAATATGCATTATTTTACTCTGAATAATCGTTGCTTATGGCCCATGGTAAGATCACTATTAGAGACATATTTTAATTTATCAAATTAATGACACATTTGCATTTTTAAATGGTAGGCTACATAAAACACAAGATGATAATTTTAAGAATATAATATAAAAGTGTAACACTAGCCTGGCGTGGTGGCGCACACCTTTAGTCCTAGCACTCTGGAGGCAGAGGTAGGAGGATCACTTTGAGTTCAAGGCCAGGCTGAGACTACATAGTGAATTCCAGGTCAGCCTGGAGTAGAGAGAGATTCTACCTTGAAAAACTCCAAAAAAGTAACACTATATTTGTATTTAAGCCCTTATTAGTGATAGAAGTTTCTAAAACTGTATGCTAAACTCCTTTCAACTGTTAGTACACAGTGTGGTTTATTATTACAGCATTAAATTAATTTTAAGCTATGAATAATAATTTTGTTTATTACCTTTTTTAAGAGGACACTCTCAATTTTTTTTTTGCAAAACCCCATATGTTAAGTCAAAATAGGTTAAAAACTAAGCAAGGTATGGTAGCTTATATCTATGACCCAGGCCCTTTGGAGGCTGAGACAGGAGGATTGCTCTCATTGAAGTTAACTTGGGCTACAGAGTTCCAAGTCAACTTGAGTTAGAAGGAAACCTTACCTCAAAAAAAAAAAAAAAGGTTAACTAATTCTTCTTTGAATCCAAATTAAATAGCCTCCCCTAAAATAATAACATTTCATAATTTTCCTGATATGAGACTTTACTTATTTTGTATGGTAAAAATAAAAAGAGTTCTTAAAAAGGAAAAACAAAGAAACGTTATTTTCTCTTCACAATTTTTAAAAAAGAGATGAATAGTGAATAAAGTCAATGTTTATTAATCATTTTAAGTTTTTTTTACTAATTAATTTTTAAACTTCTTAAGAGCTTGTGCTTAGAACCACACACATTAGTGTAATGGTATTGGAAATTTTCCAAGCATTGAAAAGTTGGTTGCTATGGAAACAAGTCCAGTGTCCTCATTGGCTGACATCTCACTAATGACCAGGAGAGATTAGGTCTGTTCTGTTCCTACTGGGAAAGAAAATCAATAATGGCTTCCCAACCCAGGCCAGCAAATAGTACAGCAACTCTTCAAGAATTTCAAGATGAGTAGGTAAGATCAAGGGAAGAAAAGAATGTGAGATTTCTCATGAAAGGAGGACCTAAGGAATGCAGCTTCCGAGTTGGAGGATGTCTACGTGTTCAGATTCTCATGGCTGAATCCTATTCAAGCAGGACCAACCCTTGCTGAATGTACTGTCTGGCTATTTTTCCTGCGGTCATTGATAATCCCAGATACCTTTGGCTTCAGTAACACACCCCAGCTTTCTCAACCTAAATAAAACTGTGACATACAGAAAGGAACACAAATTGTGAGACTCAACTCTGACCTCAAGAATTGAATGTTAGTATCAGCTGGTCAAAATTTTAGATTAAAAAGAGGTAGACATGAACAGTATTCTCAAAGATGTTTCCTTAGTGGATTAATTTTAATCTCCTTGATTACTCCATATGCTGTAGAATTTGTTTAGTTATATTTCATGAAAATCAGTTATGTCAAATGCTCCCCTCAGTAACAACGCACAAAGGAGATTAAAAAAAAAAACTGGCTTCCTCGTGAGCAATTCATAACCCCCTACCCCTTGGAGCCACCAGTATGCCCACCGAGGAGGGCCCCCAGTGGGTTGGAGATATAGAGAAGGGAAATGGGGGTTCCATCACAAGATCTGCTCATACAATATATCTAATTATTGACAATAAAGATATTTTTTAAATTAGCCATGTCTAAGTTAACTGTGAGTTCTTTCAAAGTAAGAAATATGGGTAATCAGTAAAAATTAATGAAGAGGATAATCTCATTTTTTTTTTTGCAAAACCCTATCTGTTAAGTCAAAAAAAGTTAACAACTAAGCAAAGAGTAATAGCTTATATCTATGACCCAGGCCCTTTGAATTAATTCATGTTCTGGGTCCTAAATTCCATATAGTTCAAAAAACAAAATCTTTGAAGCAACTAGTAGGGCTCTACCACTTCAGGCATGTTGGCACATGGGTTACTATTAGAGGCAACTTCTAGGGTCTGAGTGTGATATAAGTAATTCTTGGTATTCAAAGTTTAGCTGTGTCATTCTCAAGAAATCCAAGAAGATTTTTGTAATATCCTTAAATCAGGCCTTGATTGTACCCTGCCACAGAGTGATCAAGTTGTCTGTCTGTTTCAACAACGAGCCTTGGGTTTTTCACGGTGTTACCCAGAGTTAGTGTTGTAAATACTTCCTTGTGGGAATGAGGAATACAGATGACTGACTGCTATGTACCAGCTAATTGAAGTGGTACCAGATGTTTTCATCGGAATCAAGTCCAACGATGCTGTTGTTTCATCATTCCTTAATCCAGGGATTACCTTGATGAGCTAACTTGGTGAGATTTCAGGGTTTCCAATAAAACCTTTTGTTACAGGGTTCTTTCTGCAGAACTCTCCCAGAGAGGGTGTGGGGGGAGTCCTATCTCCTGCCACCCTGGTAATAGTTTAAATGGAGTTATCAGGACTGTTTGTTTTCGCTGCCCTTGGATATGGTCCTGGGTGAGGTCAGGGGAATGGAATGGGAAAGGCCACAGAGGATAATGAAATTGTTTCCACAGCTGGCTGCTGAGAGTGGACGGGCCTTGAAAGGGGAGCTTGCATGTGGAGGTGGGTGATAGAAAACATCTGTCATAGGGGAGGAAACAGGAAAACTGTCTTTGAAGTTTGTCTCTTCACCATGAGGTGGGGGTGAGCCTCCGCAATGGGAACCGAAGATGATGGAGTTGTTGGCAAGCAGACTGGCTGCACGCCTGCTCTTGTGTGAAAGCAAGCAAAAGTGTATGTTGAAAACCTCTGACGCTAGGCGAAATTGTCTGGTTTTTTGCTGAACATTCATTTCCTCTTTCCTTGCATATCGCACGTAAAATCTATGAGAGAAGGAAAGGAGGGGTAGCAGAAGAGAGTGGAAGAAAACACAGAGAAAGTTTGAATATTTTCTTCTGTCCTAGAACATTAATATGTCAGTATAAGAGCTGAGAGGTCAGAAAAATATTTTGCAGTGAAGTGACTTTAATGTATGTGGAGCCTATGCTGTGTTTTTTGAGTTTACAAAAAGTTATGTAAAGTATTATCACAGATCTCATTGCCATAGATAAGCCCTAAAATTGGAATTGATGAGTAGCATTTTGTTTCTCTTCCAGCAACATCCAGAAATTATATATAGAAATTATATTTAGAAATTATATATAGAAATTATATATATATATGTATGTATATATAGAGAGAGATAAGTTCACTATTTCTTATTCTTTACATTTTTATTTATTTTTATTGATTTTTTATTGTCCATAATGAGTTACAATATTTAGCGGGCAAACACTGAGTTGTTATCCCCAATTCTCCGCTGCCCTCCCCTCCCCACTCCACTGAATAACCTCCTCCATGCTCACAACCTTAAAGCAGCCTTAATACTCATCCACCATGACTCAGGGAATTATTTATTTATTTTTTTTGCAAACAGAGAGAAGGAGGGAAATGGGCATGCCAGGGCCTCTTGCCACTGCAAACAGACTCCAGATGCATGTGCCACTTTGTGCATCTGGCTTTTATTGGGTACTGGGGAATCAAACCTGGGTCAGCAGGCTTTGCAGGCAAGTGCCTTTGACAACTGATCCATCTCTCCAGCCTATCCAGTACTATCTGAAAGAATGATGTCAGTTCACTTTCAGCCACCTTTGAAAAGGAATTTAAAGCAATGAAATTGAAATACACACATACACACACACCTCACAGCATATATGATTTTTTAAATTGATTATTGTTGATTATAACAATGAGTTATATTATTGTTAAGAAGATTAGTTCAAGTGACCTCGAGAACTAACAAGAAAGGGCAGGGAGATGGCTCAGAAAGTAAAGTGCTTGCTGTATAAGCCAGAAGACTCAGGTTTAGATCCCAAGGTCCCGTATAAAATGCTGGATATAGTAGCTCACACTTGCAGTCCCATTACAGGGGAGGCAGATGGAATCCCTAGGGCTCACTGGTCCCCTGCTTTATCAGAATTAGTGAGCCATGTGTTCAGTGGGAGAGCCTGTCTCAGAGAAGAAGGTTCCCAATGCCAACTTCTGGTCTTCACACACATGCATACAAACATGCACAATAGACACACGTGCACACACACACACAGACACACACACGAGAATGACAAACAGAACTAAAAAGAGAATTAATAACACGATTAAGAATTAAATCAAGGATCTCTTTAGAAGCTGTGCAATAGAAAATCTTCTCCAAACCAAGGCAAAGAAGAGAGATCGTCACTTCCACACCTTACCATCAATATCATACATGAGGACTACAGACTCCAGCTCACTGGATCTGGGATGGTTTGCAGAGATCCTACACTTGGACCCACATATTGCCTGGTCCCAGATCATACTCTGAGAGACAAGTTGCTACAAAGCATCAGGATATTCTAGCCAAGAAATAGTTAAAATGACTTGGGGGAGGGAGGAATCATAATCTTTGGAGATATAAATCTAAATGGGAAAAATGTAACTAAGTTTCTGGTGCAAGTCCTGCTGCAAACTAGGAAACTACAGAATAGCCACAAAAAAAGTGGCTTTTTGGAGCTGGAGAGATGGCTCAGCCATTAAGGTGCTTGCATGCAAAGCCTAAAGATCTTGGTGGGGTTTGATTCCCCACAACCCACATAAAGCCAGATGTACAAGGTGGTGCATGTCTGGAGTTCGTTTGCAGAGACTGTAGACTCTGGGGTGCTCCTCTCTCTCTCTCTCTCTCTCTCTCTCTCTTCTGTGTCTTTCTCTGCTTGTAAATAAATAGTTTAAAAATTTAAAAAGTGGATTTCATCTCACTTCCAGCCACAATTTGTGCATCAGTTGACATCATGAAGGGCTGAGAGTGAATACTGCAGTTGATACTGATGAGTGTAGTTTTATCTCTGGTTATGCCTATTGTATGAGGATGAGTTTTCTCTCAGCATTAAAAGAAAATCCTTCATCCGCAGGGTTGATATCCTGACTTTGAGACATGTTTCTCTCAATAATACTAACAGAAAGTGTACTTTAAAGGGACTTCAATTAAATGACGTCAATTGAATCTGGTCATGACTCCACACCTGTATCCATAGGTATATTGGAATTGCTCACTCTTGCCAGCTAAATTCTTAAAAGTGTCTTAAAGGAGAAAAGATATAGCCCAGAAATGTTCTCCCAGGGACTACAAAATCAAGTTCGCTCTGTAGCGAATTGCTAGGCAAGAAATAGCTACTTTACTAGTAATAGCCAGCTTGCAGGTGCCAGGTGACATATTTAGGCAATTGGCGCCATAAACATTGACCATAAGGAAGCAAACAGGCAGCTTGTGCTCCAAAGTATCCCTGTGAGTAGAGAAGTGATTTCCAAGGCCCATTGACGCACAGAATCCTTCACAATGGAAAGAATGCTATGCAGCTGGGTCTTTTGGCCAATTTGTCAAGAAAGGTTTTTTTTTTGCGTTTCTTTTTTATTAATATCTTTATTATGAATAAGTATATACATTGTATGAGCAAATCTTGTAATGGTGCCCCTATTTCCCTCCTTCTGTCCCCTACCCACTGGGGTCCCTCCTCAGTGTGCATACTGGATCTTTCCATAGGGTAGGGGGTTATGAACTGCACCAGAGGTAGCCAGTATGTTGTTTTTTTTTTCTGCCCCCTTTGTGTGTTGTTGCTTGGGGGGGGGGCGATGACTCTGGATATTCTCCAGAAAAGTTTAGTTAGAAAAAAATTTAATAAGAGGCTTTATGACAGCACGTCTTATGTGTTGATTCAAGCCAGATAAACTTTTTTTTTTCACTAGGCAAAAGATGGGGCTCATATCGGCACATATGCTGGGCATTATTTCTGCCTTATTAATTAAAGAAGATATGCCTGGGATACGGTCTCTGATACCATTTAAAACTAGTATGGTGAAAATCCACTCAGGGGAAAGCAACGTGGTAGATGCATGAGTGAGTAGAGTAATTCATTGCATGGCAAAAATATCAGGCAAATAGGTGGCAAATAAGTTGGTTCATGACATAGGAAAGTTCTAATAAAAGAAACCTTATGGCCATGGAGATGGCTCAGATTGCACAAACAGATCTGAGATCAGATCCCAAGCATTCATGGAAAATACCAAACAGGATGGTTTGACCCTGTATTCCAAGCACTGAGGAGGTAGAGAAAAAACAGATACCTAGAGATTTCTGGTGAGCTAGTCTGGCCAAATCAGTGAGCTCCAGGGTTAGGGAGAGACACTATCTCAGGATATAAAGTAGAGATGTCACAGTCAGCATTCTAGTTGCTGCGCCGAAAGAACCCAAGCAAAAGTGGCTTGTGGAGGAATGGGTTTATTTGGTTTATGGACTCGAGGGGAGACTCCATCCTGGCCGGGAAAATGATGGCATGAGCAGAGGGGTGGACATCACCTCTGCCACAGCCCTGCAAACGGTGGCAGGAAAGTGTGCCAAACACTGGCAAGGGGAAGCTGGCTTATAACCCCATAAAACCTCCCCCAACAACACAGCTCCAGCGAAGTTGTAAAACCCAAACTGCCATCAGCTGAGGATCAATCAGTCAGAACACATTCATTCATGGGGGACACCTGGATCAAGCCATGACAAGAGAGCAATTGAAGAAGACACCCAGGATGAAGCTTTAGCACTCTTACAGTGTATTTCCAAACATGCATACACATGCAAAAAAATTTTAAAGGATTCTTAAACTGCATTTGCAATGATGCATGTCGGGTGTGATATGACAAAGGATTTCTGCAACATTTTATCAGTTACGTGCAATTCATTTAGAGTGAAACTCATGTAGCAAACTCTGGTGTTCAAACTCAGTGTGCTATCAGAGTCCCTGATATTCTCGTGTAAATGACAAGGTCATGGACACTGGTCAAGCAGGGAACTGCTGAAAGAAAGCAATAAAACTAGTAATCCAGCTTGACTTTGACTTCCTGAGGCTTCTGCCTCCATTCCCACCCCTGAATGATGGCTGGGATTACAGGAGTTTTTCACCACACCTAGTTTATGTGGTGCTGGAAAGCAAACCTGGGGACTTCATGCTTGCCAGGCAAACACTCTATAGACCCAGTTACATTCCCAGCCCTGGGTGGGAGTTATTAAGTCTGTCTTCTAGTTTGATCAAGAGAATGCTTCTGTTATTTCAGGTGAACCCGCTTGCACAATGTGAGTGTGGAGCGCCATTCCATTAAAGTGACAGGAATTAATGTCTCTGAGTCATTCCCTCATTCAATCATTCAACACCTTTAGCCGCATACCTGATACAGGACAGGGACTAGACTAGGCATCACGATTCTTAAAAAAAAAATAGACAAGATCATGGGGCTGGGGAGGTGGCTCAGCAATTAAAGGTGCTTGTTTATAAAGCTTGCTGGCCCGGGTTCATTTCCCTGCACCCACTTAAAGCCAGATTCACAAAGTGGCACATGTGTCTAGAGTTTGCAGTGGTAAGAGGCCCTGGTGTGCACCATTCTCTATATCTATCTGTCATCTATATCTATCTATCATCTATCATCTATCTATCATCCATCTATCATCTATCTGTGTGTCTGTCTATCTAAACTCTTTCTATTTGAAAATAAATTTTATTATTATATGCAAGTTTTGGACATGGTGACTCATGCCTATAATCCTATAATCACAACACTGGAGAGGCTGAAGTAGGAGAATTGCAATGTGTTTGAGGGTTTGAGGTCAGCATTAGCTAGAATGAGATCCTGCCTCAATATATATATATATATATATATATATATATATATACATATACATATATATATATAATGCTCACAATGACTCTGGTGAGCTGGTAAACTTAGGGTCTTGAAGAGAAACAATTTCTGATTATGATCAAACTATTTGCAAAGTGTTGTGGAAAGCGATGAGTAAGTGAACAATATGTTGGGAGATGTTCCCTAAATTGTAGCCTTTGATAAGAACGTTACTCACTACACTTGAGAACCTCGTATAGGTTCTCAGCACCCCCAGCAAAGACACAAGGTGGGTCAGAGTGATGAGCAAGATCCTGTGACAAATAATTATAATAAATAAAACAGAGGAAATGTAAATGTGACTGGACTTGGGTCACCAGGTTAGAGGGGGAGAAGGTTTTATTTTATGTTATTTTATTTTATTTTTTTTTTCAAGGTACGATCTTGCTTTAGCCCAGGCTGACCTGGAATCCACTATGTAGTCTCATGGTGGCCTTGAACTCAAACCCATCCTCCTACCTCTGCTTTGGGAGTGCTGGGATTAAAGGTCACCATGCCTGGCTTGCTTTTTTTTAATTTTTTTATTTATTTATTTTTAAATTTTTGTTGATATTGGGTCACAAGCTTAGGCTGGCCTTCAGTTCAGTGTATGGCCAAGGATGAACTTGAATTCCTGGATCTCCTATCTCTACCTCTCTTAATGCTGGTATTATAGTCAAACAGTATGCCTGACTGAAACTTGGGTTTTATGTATGTGTGAAGGTGTTTGTCATATGTGTGTGTGTTCCTATTGTGTGAGCACACATGTATGTGGAAATGCTGGTGCCCATGTTTATGTGTGCATGTCAGTTCAGGGGTCATGAGGACCAGTGGGCACCCTGTTCAATTAGTCTATCCCATTTGACGAGCTCTAAGGCAGTGAGAGACCTTATTTCAAAAATAAAATGAAATAAAATAAAATATGGTGGATGGCACCTGATGATTGAAATCTGAGATAGCCCTCTGCCCTCCAAGCTCAAGTACACACCCATACACAAAGTGTGGAAACTGGGTAAATATATTTGGTGGAAGCCTAGGGTTTTTTTTTGGTTAGGTTTAGAAGTATATAACATCTCTATGTGGGGAATGAATCCCCATTCTGGTGCCCAGACAAAATGAATTAAGAGGAATTACACTATATATATATATATATATAATTAAAATAATATATTATATTATATTATATTATATTATATTATATTATATTATATTATATTATATTATATATAATTAATTAATATATATTGTGTGTAAACAAATAAACTATATATAGTGTAATATATATAGTGTAATATATATATATTGTTTGTTTACACACAGCCTGGTTGATTTTCCCATTTCTATTTCTGTGCCTGAATTTTTATGACCCATTTGCAGGTGTTAGATACATCCATTGGCTAGATGCTTGGAATGAGAAGTAATGAGTTCAAGTTCATTGATTGTTACTGAAGCTGGAAAAAACTTCCTGAAGGGGCTCTGAAATATTTCTATGAATATTTAATCATTCTGTTGGTATATCAACTACAATGATTTCCAAAAGTATGAACATTAAAGGAAAATAATAGCCTATCTTTATAACAAAATTCTTTATTTAAAAAAATAGGATAATCTTGATAACCAGGTATAGGAGTTCAATGGACCAAGAATAAAGAGCTCTATTGTACATTGAGTCAATAAAACCACTTGGCCATTGGACCCCAAAATCTAAAATTTTCAACTCTTCCTCAATAATGTTATATATTCAAAAGCTACTCTTATTTTTCAAGTTCCCAAAGAAGATTGTTGAAAACACTAACAGCTACTACAAAACCATCTGTTTTCCGTTTTAAGCATGAAAGTCTAAAGGATTAAAAAGTCCTGTTGAGCACTTTAATTATCTCTGTACCTGCTTTGCTGAGAAATACTTCAGTGTGACATATTTACTTCATATTCATATTCAAAATGACACTATTGTATTAATAGGTACTTAACCAATAACTGAAAACATTATTCACACTTGAATAGGCATGGTGTATAATTACAAATCTTTTAAGGGGTCTCAATGGTAATAGTAATTTGCTTTTAGTGTCTTTTAACATTATATTTAAAACCCATACTTCCAATGGTAAGTGAATTTAAAAAGACAAATAATATTTGATATACAAGAAGAAAAAAGTCTCTGTTTTTATAATTAATAATCTCACATTGGTGGGTTATGTGCATAGCCTTCCCTATGTACTGTTTAGCCATTGACAATGTCCAGCTTTAATTTAATCTTTCTTCTTTAAAATATTTAGTTATTTGTGTGTTTATGAGAGAGAATGAGGGGGAGAGAGAGAATAAGCGTCTTGGAGCCTCTTGCTGTACACAATCTCCAGATGTGTGCACCACTTGGTGCATCTAACTTTATGTGGGTACTGGGGAATCAAACACCAGTCATCAGTCTTTGTAAGAAAGTGCCTGCAACCTTGGTGTACCCACACTCTGTGTATGTGTGTGTCTGTCTGCCTGCCTCTGCCTCTCTCTTTCAAGTAAAGAAAATATTTTTAAATTATTTTCTGGGCTGGAGAGATGGCTCAGCGGTTAAGGCACTTGCCTCTAGTGCATAAGGCCCCCAGTTCAATTCCCAAGTAACCACATAAGCCAGATCCACAAGGTGGTGGCCCTGTTACTCTATCTATCTGTCTCTATCTCTCTTTCTCTCTGTGTGTATCTCTCTGCTTGAAAAATGAATAGATAAAATATTTAAAAAAATAAATTTGCAAAGATGATATTATCTACTGCATTTAATTCTTGTTTGTCAGGATTGCCGAAGTTGGCAGCATAATTTTTGTTCTTGCAAGGCATATGCTCGAAAGAAGTGATTCAGGAAATATCAACAAAATGAAAAGCTTGAATGTTAATGTGAATTTCTAGGGGCCCAAGCGGCTGCCAGCTTAGCCAGATTGCACATCACTCTCACCTACAACCCAGCAGAGATTGTGACAAATGCGCACAAGCTGAAGGCCGCCCTGCTTGCCGGCACGATTTGGAAACGTTATTCTGTCCCTCCAATTTGGTTGGAAATTTGTCAAAGTAGTTGAAATTTAATGAATGCTTCTAAAGATGAGGGCACATAGCTTGCTCCTTTTTTTCCCCACAGAAGTCCCGTTTAACCCCTGTCTTCAACTCTTGCAATCAAGTTTAGCAAGGAAAGATATAGAAAGGTATGCTTTAGATTCAAGTGTGGGTGGTCAGGAGGAGGTATGTCCCCAGGAAAAGGACACCAAGGACAGTGGTACATAGCTGAGACGTTCATATAACCTTGAGCCTCTCTCTCACAAGGACATTCTGCCTAGGTGTGTGAGTGTGTGTGTGTGTGTGTGTGTGTGTGTGTGTGTGTGTGTGTGTGTTTGTGTTTCTGCAGTTTTTCCTTTTAATTTAGACTACTTAAAGCATGCAATTTACAACAGGGTTTAAAGATGAAGCAAAATTCAAAAATTACATAAAATGCATAAGCTACTTCACTTAGTTTTTTGTGTCTTAAAGAACTTCCTTTGGTCATTGAAATTATAAGCTGATTTTATAAACGGTATTATTTGGATTAAGGGGCAAGAGAAAGGGGTTTCAGTTGAACTCAAGGTCACAAATAGTCTGGAGCTAAGTAAACTTATCTTGCTATCTATAACAACCTTGTTTGAGAAATTGATAGGAAGGCATCTCTGTAGGTAGTTAAATTTTTATTAGTTGTGTTGAATTTTCTGACTCCCAGCTAGATTTCAGAGTAAATGTCTCCCTTCCCATGCCCTCCCCCACTGTCACTTGTTCTCCTATCAAACCTCACATGTGTGAAGAACTTTGAGAACTTGACCCAAATGTCCATCATTGCTTATTTCAGAGTTGGGGTGACTGTCTCCCCCTCTCTTCCCTTTATCAACTAAAGGGAGGAGCTTTCCTTCAGAGAAGCAGTGGAGAGAATGGAGCATATGGTCTGTCAGCTGTCAGGTTGTTGTGCTTTTTGATAGAGTTACAGCAAGTGACAATATTTTTCTTTGCAACTTAAACAGTGAACAAACCCAGACATCGGAGATGCTGAAATGAAAAATCTGTTTCCTCTTACATTCCATTTGCCAAGTGAACTCTGTCAGGCAGCACATTCTATACATTTTAAGGAAACAAAATCACCCTTAACAATGTTGTTGCCAACATCTGTCACAAAACACTGTAGCCTACGACTTAAACACATCATGGGGATGGATGTGACAGTGTGTGTAGCAGGCACAATTATGGTGGAGGTCACCTAGTTTTGCCTGCAAAGTAAAGTTTTTTCTATTTATTTCCCTCTTTCTTCTGTATTTCCCTTTTCCTTCTTTCTAATGCACAACACACACAAAAAATGATTCCATTAACTTTCATAAACACAGTAGCTGATAAACACTATCCTTTGTTGAAGATAACTAAATGCTTCAGCTTCTCGAAGGTGTCTGTCTTTGATAAAATATCATCCAAAACTTCATTTCTCTAAGAAGTTCCTGTCAATTACTTCCAGTTAACTCACTAATTGTAAATGGCTTCCATTCTCTTGAGATGAAAGATTTGATGTTCTTAATTACGTGTGGGAATTCTTGATTCATGGAGCATTTTTACTGAATACAAGAAAGTACACTCTTACAGATTCTTTCCAAACAATGCTTAGCATATTATTCTTTTATTTGCAAACCGGTCTATTTAGAAAAGGATTCGTTCCCTCATATTATTTTTGCACTCTGTCCTCTGTGTTGCTAGTTTGCAATTCCAAATTATGACAAGTCCCTTCCCACTCTTCCCTGTGATTGACAGGATTCCGTTTCCACACAAAAGCTGCACTCAAACAGCTGTAATCAAATGAGTCCCCACACACCGCTTTCCATGAAAAAGATTCTCCAGGAGACCAGACAAGCCTGTCTAAATTAATTTCAAGTGAAAGCCTTCAGTCTTCTGTTCTGATCAGGCATGAATTTTGAGGGACCTGTCTCCTGAGTGGTCACCCACTTACTTTACTTGCTGCTTCCCCAAGAAAGACAAAAGCCGTCTTCACTTTCCATGAGGAGTGGGCAGACTCTAGGTCAGTGAGAAGAATACATCCTCATAAACAAACTTTGGTCTTTCTCTATAATTTGAATAATCTGTCTTTTATATAGCTAGGACAGGCTGACTAGAGTTATTTCTGGAACTGTGGCAAATTAGCTCTGTGCTTCAATGTCTAGTGGCAAATACTTCAAGTTCACCTAAGTTTCAAGTTCAAGGGGAGAAGTGAGGGCCACAAATGGCTAAAGTTGATAAAGTTCATGGTATGTAAGTGTAGGGACCAGAGAGAGCTCAAGTCTCTACATTCATGTAAATATCAGGCATGGATGTGTGTTTATAATCCCCAAACTCAGGAAACAAATATAAGTGCATTACCAAGGCAGGTTGGCTACTCTAGCTGAATCAGTGAGCTCTGGGTTCAGTGACGGAACTTTTTTTTAATATTTTATTTATTAATTTTTAAGCAGAGAGATACAGAGAGAGAGAGAGAGAGAGAGAGAGAGAGAGAGAGAGAGAGAGAGCGCACCAGGGCCACCACCTTCACCAGGGCCACCACCTTGTGGGTCTGGCTTATGTGGGTCCTGGGGAATTGAACCCGGGGCCTTAGGCACTGGAGGCAAGTGCCTTAACTGCTGAACCATTTCTCCAGCCCAAGTGAGGGAACTTAACTCAGCAAAGAAGGTGGAGAACAACAGATAGATACATGGTTGTTGACATCTGGCCTCCACAGACACAAATAAGCATGTGTACCTACACAAACACACTCATGCATATGAATAGGCATGCACATAAATTCACAGCATACACACACACACACACACACACACACACACACACACACACACAATAAGAACAATAACAAGAGAATAGGAGTCTTGGGCTGGAGAGATGGCTCAGTAATTAAGGTGCTTGCTTGCAAAGCCTGATGGCCAGGATTCAATTCCCCAGTACTTACTCAAGTGCGTGATTCTAGAGTTCTTTTGCAGTGGCTAGAGACCCTGGCATGGCCATTCTCTCTCTCTCTCTCTCTCTCTCTCTCTCTCTCTCTCTCTCTCTCTCTCTCTCTCTCTCTCTCCCTCTCTCCCTCCCCACTTGTAAGTAACTCAATATTTTTTAATTGAATTAGAGTCTTGTGCCTGCTGTGGATTAAAATATTGACAAATTGCCAATTTTTGGTTAAAGCAATGCTTCAGGAGTTCAATGTAACTTGGTTAGTCTATAATTTAACCATAGATTTCAGAAGAAACTAATTCATAAATTATTTACTGCTGGTCTGAAATGAAGGATAGTGAATTTTTAAAATATATTTCATTCATTCATTTTCAAGCAGAGAGAGAGAGAGAGAGAGAGAGAGAGAGAGAGAGAGAGAGAGAGAGCACCAGGGCCACCACCTTGTGGGTCTGACTTATGTGAGTACTGGGGAATTAATGTGAGTACAGGGCCTTAGGCACTAGAGGCAAGTGCCTTAACTGCTGAGCCATCTCTCCAACCCCTGAATTTTTTTAATATACTTGCTAGGATGTAACACCTGACCTGAAGCAGCTTATGGAAGGAAAGGGCTATTTTGGCTTACCTTTTCAAGAGGAGGCTTCATCATGGTGGGAAGTTTTATCACAGCATGGAAATCATGGCTGAGCAGATAGCTAGGGTGTCACATCATGTCACAGCAGCAAGAAGGACTTAATCTCATAGTGATTTAGCTCTCAATGCCCAGTAATGCTAGGCTAATCAATAAACTTCAAGCTTCATCCCTTAGTGACACACCTCCTCCAGCAAGGCTCTTCTACCCAAAGGTTCTACCAGCATGGGAAATTAGGAAGCTTAATCACAAGGTCCTGAGTCTATGGAGGAGGGTGGCATTTTCATTCAAACTATCACAAAAGGAAAAGTTAAGTTTCTTCCAATAAAGAAATTAGGGCAGTGGGAAAATATATGATGTGTCTGAATTATATCATGTTTGCTGATAGTAAGTAAAAACTAAATGCTAGAACTTCAAAGGACACAGATAGACCACTATGTCAATTTACAAACTATACATCTAGAGGATTTCAAATATGCATTCTGCAGGTTGTGGTTGCTCACGCCTTTAATCCCAGCACTTGGGTAGAGCTAGGAGGATCCCTGTGAGTTCAAGGCAAGCCTGGTCTACAGCAAGACCCTACCTCAATAAGCCAAACTATATATGTATATATACATATATATATATATATATATATATATGTATATACGTATATATATATATATATACATGTGTTCAGTTTGTTTGATATTTGATTTCAGGGCTTGTAAACAAAGCTCATTCTCTATATCATATATATCCAAATATCTGTCTCTGCTTATTTTCTTCCTCAAAATCAATGCAAGGAGGCCAAGTGGTAGCCTAATCTTTGAAAAGACATAGTCAGTAAATTGGATTTGAAGAATACTGTAAGATTTGGTCATCCTGAACAAAATGTGTACTGGAATCACATCTAAAATTTGTTCCATTGTTTGTTTATTTTTCTCCTAGAATTTACAAATAAAGTAGCAGACTGAGAAAAAATAGTATTTAGGGAAATAATTTGTCCAGATACACAATCATTTAAGTCAAGGGATAGTTAAGTGGGATGCTATGTCTTGAGTTTCTACTTTTATCATAATCTCCCAATTATGACAGTTTTAGATGATGAAACATTAAAGTTATATGATTTCAAAGATTCCATCCATCTCTAGCTTTTAAATTTGTTTGACTCTTTTTCTCATTATCCAAGTTAGTTCTTTAAGGGAGAACAGTAGGGTAGAGGAGGAGGAAAAGAAGGGAACCATGCCTGGTTCTGTTCTTCATTGATCATTCCAAATATGACATATTGCAAAAACACTTAAAAACTGTTTACTGTTAGCCAAGGGTGTATAAGGGCACACCTGTAATTCCAGCTCTCTAGAGACAGAAGATGAAGGATCTTGAGTTCCACAGTAAACTGGACTACAAAGCAATGTCCTGCATAAATCAATCAACCAATAATAGATAGATGATTTATAAAACAGCTATTATTTCTGATATTCTTAGTTATTAAAATAAATCAGAATACATACTATGTTAGGATACCCTTACTAACATCTGATAAAATACATTTTTTTGCTGTGTTAAAATTGTAATTTCTGGTTGAACCTAAAATGTTAACCAGCTTAAACAGAATTCTGTATTCTTTTGTCTTGCATCAAAAGTAGAGATAGAAGCCAGGCTTGTTAGGTTATGACTTTAATCTCAGCATTCAGGCGGATGGAGTAGGAGGACCACTATGAGTTTGGGATTAGCCTGAGATTACAGATTGAGTTTCAGGTCATCTTGGACTAGAATAAGACCCTGCTTTGAAAAAAAACATTAAAAAAGCATAGATAGGTAAAAGAAAGTAAGAGAAAAGATTAATAAAATATGTAATAAATAGTAACCTCAGTTTTTAGGTAATTAATGTTGGATTCTTATATGTCCTTCAGAGAGATCAAGACAAAGAATCTATCTCGGTTTGAGCTCTTCCCCCTGTGGTAGACCATATTAAGAATAATTAGGGCTGGAGAGATGGCTCAGCAGTTAAGGCACTTGCCTCCAGTGCCTAAGGCCCCAGGTTCAATTCCTCAGGACCCACATAAACCAGACCCACAAGGTGGTGGCCCTGGTGCTCTCTCTCTCTCTCTCTCTCTCTCTCTCTCTCTCTCTCTCTCTCTCTCTCTCTCTCTCTGTAGTTCTCTGCTTGAAAATTAATAAATAAAATAAAATAAGAAAATAATTAAGCATTGGGTATATAAATTATATTATTCAAATAAGTGAAGTAGCCAAAAGTTTTTTTCAATATTGACAAAAATGAAAAGCTTTCCATTAATGCTCATAATTTTCAATCATAATTTTATGTTTGGAACAAAAGAGAGAGGTTTATATAATTTTACGGGTATATCCTATGTGAAATGTTGGAAATGTAAATGGCAGAGGTTGTATACACAGTACATGTGAATCAGCAGTGCTTTTAATCCCAGCACTCAGGAGGTGGAGATAGGAGGATCCCTGTGAATTCCAGGTCACCTGAGACTATATAGTGAGTTCCAGGTCAGCCTGGACTAGAGCAAGATTCTACCTCAAAAGAAATATCCCATATGAATTACATCTGAGGAATTCTATTCATGATACATATTTATACAAATATAAAATGACATACCTGGACACAAAAGTCCCCTCCATCTGAATTCCTCCCTTCCTATAGAAAGTGAGCAAAGCCACTGGAGATTAACATGAAAACATACCTCATTGTAATTTATTCATTTTTGAAAAGTTTCCTTTCTGCTTGGAACGTGATCTCACATAGACGTTGTGTGTGCTTGTAGGGTGCTGTGATCACACCGACCATGGACCACCCGATGTCAATGCAGCCGACCAACATCGTGGGCCCGCTGGCCCAACAGATGAACCATCTGTCACTGGGCACAGCAGGAACGGTGAGTTGACAGGTTTGTTTTGTCTGCTTGGACTTCAGTAACATACAGCTCTCCCTGGTTACCCTGCCATTACCCACCCGTGAGCTGGTGGAGAAACCTCACCTGACACACCCTTTTGGGGTGAATAAACTGTATTCTTTATGCATTTTCAATCCCAGGGAACAGTCACTCCATTGGACAAAGGCTGAGGGTTTGCCTTTAAACGTCAGTTACTTTTCATTGTTGGGCTACAATACAGCAAGTTTAGCAGCTCTTTCTAAAAAGATGTCCTTCTGATTACATTTAAAAATCTAGACCCTGTGATGATACACTTGAACTTGCTTTCTTTTTCCTAACTGTTTCCCATTTGAACTCCTGTCATAGCCAGTCCCTCATAAGCTAGGGGACACCTCAGATTGTCAATGATACAAAAATGTTTGGAGGAATAACAGTCACATAACACTTGGTATAACCGAGGCCTTTTCATATTTCTTCTGGAAATGTTGACATAGATATTATTGAAAAGAAGGAAAGGAATCGAATGTGTGATCTTATAATCTACAATAATTTTGTTTAGTCTTATTTCTCACTGGAGAACAAAAGTGTACTGAAAATAATGCCTATTGTAGCCTTAAGTTTTTATCACAGGCAAAACTTTATTTTTTGTTAAAGATAATTCTCCCAGTATTTATGTCTAATACAACCTAGAACAATGAAATTTTTCTCATTATGATTATAGAAAACAATTAAATCCTCATTAGATACCATTAGTAACTGATTTATTTCTAATAAAAATCAGCACATGTGATCTTGAAATTTTTAAAGATGGAGAAAAGGAAACTCTACATTTTTGATTAGGGCAACTTAAATGTAGAAAAGGCTCTGGACTAGTCACAAATCACAAATCTAAATCATGGTCCCAATTTTCTTCTCTCTGTACTTGGAATATTGAACTGAATATATGGGGTCATTTGACTATGTGATTTTATATCTTTAAGACTGCATGTGTCACCACCTTTCTGATTGGTCACTTAAGAGACTGGCCTCACCTACCAATAATAATGTGCCATCTGCACACTATCTATCCATGAGGGATATACCTTCTAAATGGCTCTACTGGCTCGTAGACTTTATGGATAAGAAATTCCTAACACATCCATAGTGTTCTCACTGCTCTTCTCTAAATAGCAAGTAAATCCATATGCATCCCAGTTGAGTCACAGCATTTCAAAAAGAAATTGATGCTCATAACACAAACAATGCACCTGACTCTGAGGTCTCCGCTGCTGAGCCTGTCACAAGGCATTGGTGATAACTTACGTGTCCAGAAGCCTAGCATGACTCATATAATTTATTAGACTTACAATAAATTAAGATGCCTTAATCAGAAATATAGTTTTCTCCATCTTTAAAAATATATCAAGATCTAGGTTTTTAGGAGTAATAGCTAAGATATCTAACTTTCCACTGTGCTACAAATCTTATTTTCATCAGAGAGACAGTTTAAAGATAATATTTTCATTGTTTTTTTAGTAAAATGTAAGGTTGATTGGTATTCACTTTGTGAATTCCTAGCAAAGCAGGTTTAAGAAATGTATTGAAAAGAGTGAAGCTTATTACAACTCCACTGCTGATTTGCCTTCTTAACAGCCTTCCATGTCTGTCAAAAATGATTGATTGAGAAAGAGTGAAAGAAGGAGAGGATTTCACTAAACTGAATGACACCACCTGAAACTTGATTTTTGTAGAGAGAAGCATGTCATATTTGAAAACCTAGAGAGAAGGCTTCATGGATTTACCTGGTGAACTCAAAAGCAGAAGGCAGGTTCATGGCTAAAGTACAGCTTTGTAAATGAAAAATAAAATAAAATAATCCAATCACGAGTTAATGGAAAATATGAGTGAATCCTTAAATCGAAAAATAAGCTGAAAGATATAGAATAGACTCTGAATTATAGTAGTTACCAATTTGATAAAGCAACTATGATCGGATGGTTGGTAATTTTCAACAAGAAAAACATTTATATGGCACCATCATTTTTACCCATCTGGTAACAGACAGTAATGTTATAATAATTCACTAACAAAATGGACCTTTACTTTTCTCAGCAAATCAATGATTTTAGCATCTGGCTTACTTTTAACACCAAATTCTATCTTTTTCTTTTTTTTATTCTCCTCTCCCTCCTTTGCTATTGCAAGTAAATACAATTTATTTCCTACATTTAAGACATCAATTATTAATAATTATCATTATAATCACAATAATTAGACATGTAAGCCATCAATAATTAATAATTGTGAATTATTAATTCTTGATGTATAGATTAGATCTATTACAAGCCTTATGTAGCATTGATCATATACATTAGTTTGCAGCGCAGTAAGGTCCTGGAGAGACAAAGGGAAGATATTTTACTTCAATGATTCATTCAAAAACTATAATTGAGTGTGCTTACTGCCTATAACCCCGTCACATTACTTTCTTAAACTATCACCCTAATATTTTGGCATACCATGAGAGATTTGTTTTTATGTAAATGTTTACTGGCATTTGGAGTGATGGGACTGAGTTGCATTTGAATGTTTTAATTGAATCTTCCAACCCCGTTGCATCTTCTATCATTTCCATTGCTGGGAAGGTAGCCTGATATCCCATTATGCCCCTTGGGCTTTGGAATGACCCTGTAGTTCAAAGCCTTTTCTACCCTTGTATGGGATATGCATGTTGAAACTGGTTCTTTAATCTCCTAAAGCTTTCATTTCTTCTCCTTTTTTTCAAAGTGGAAATAATGATACCTCCATCTCGGGATGCTGTGAGGAATACATGAAATGATACACGCAGTAAAGCTAGTGTGACACCATGTGACAATAGACAGGCACTTACCAAGTGAGGCATCCTTTAACATTGAACGCTAACGTTCAATTATGCTTCATTTGGAGTCCTGGCTGCTGGAAGGGGTTAACACCCTATTCAATCTGTAGTTTAAGTCACCTGCTGTGTTTCAAAGGATGCAGTTTATTTCTTCAAAATCTCTCCTGTGTTCACTGTTAACATTCTCTTCCAAGGCTCCAAAGTTAAAATTCTAGGAAGTATGGTCTAGTCACGTGACTGAATGAAACTGATGAAGACAATACTTTGCAAATATAGAATCAATTTTTTTCTATATTTTCCTATATTTTAACCAGAGTCACCTCATGCAGACACACGTAGCAGTGGCATTATACTTTGGAAGTATTTTCTGTGAAATAAGAGATCTCTAGCCGACTGTTGGATATACAATGGACAGAGATGATACCTTTGGTAGAATGGAATATGTACAGAGTAGAGCCATGACTTAATGACCAGCACCTATTGCCCTGTGGGTACGAACACACCCAGGGTGGACCCACTGTCCAGGTTTTGAAGTTAAACTACCTATATATTTTATTTTAATGTGCAATCTCCCTAGTTTTAAAAATTGGACCCTATTCGCCCCAAGAGTTCACAAGTTTATAACTGTAGCCCAAGGTTATTCTGGTTCTTTCCAATCTGTCTAACCAGCTCTCCTTAAGGAGAAAGAAAGGACCTCACTGCTCAGCTCATGGTTGTGAACCCTGCCTCTCATTCTGAAGACCCCTAAGTCTGAGTCTTCCATACTAACCTCATCTTAGAACATGGACTCATTTATTCAGCTCCTGACTCCTTTCTGGTTGTCTTCATGTAGCTCTCTCCCTGAAGCTTCTCAAAGTCAGTATGACTCACACTCATGTCATGAGCTTCCTTGATAAGCTTCCTTCCAGCTGCACCCTCTTCCTCTTGTGTGTCCCTGCCCCGTTTTCTTTCAAGCTAAGATGGTGACCATTTGTCCAGCTGCCAAAGGACCCAATCTGAACCCATTCCCTGTCACCTCCATAAACAATCACTATGAATGAAGTCATAGACATTGGACCAATCCATCATCTCTTGCTCAGTTTTCATTCCCTGCCCCTGGATTCATTTGATTCATTGTAATAGTCTCCTGACTGTATTTCCTGTTGTTTAACTCAAAGTTACCCAGCCATCATGTCATCTAAAACTATCCAACAGTCTCAGTCTCTCTCTCTCTCTCTCTCTCTCTCTCTCTCTCTCTCTCTCTCTCTCTCTCTCTCTCTTTCCTCTCTCCTCTCTCTCTTCTAGGACGCTTCAGAGACTTTCAAAGATCAGAGCTCTTGGAAATTCTGATAAACAAGTGTGAGCAGTGAAAACAAATGCCCCAGAGCAGATAGCTTCCCAGGGTAAAGCACAGCAAGATGCAGAGATTGATCCCAGTAACAGTGCTCAGGCAGAAGGGACTGGGAACCAGAGTAGAATTTAGCTTTTGCAGAAGGGTTTTATGGCCCCAAGTTACGTCCTCTTTTCTTTCTTAAGATCTCTGACTAAATGAATTATGTTTAACCAAAACCTATTTTCATCTATCTACATAAAGCAGGTAGATTCCATCTCATATAACCCCAAACTTTAAAATAAATACCATATAGTTTAATGAACCCTTTGTAATTTGTCTCCTCAAAGTTTCTGGCTTAATTCTTAACCCATTTCTAAGATGGACTGCATCTGTAGGCCCTAAGCAAAGTGAATTTCATGCAAGCTGTATGTTTCATTTCATGGCTCTGCTGACCTTGAAGAATTTTTCTCACTTTTCTGCTTTTGTTTATTTTATTTATTTTTTTGTCACAGAGTTCCTTTGAGGAACAAAAGCCCCATTATCCATAATTTCTTATTACTTTATTGACAGCTTAGCTGAAATCACCAGGCTGTGTGTGTAGAGCCTTCAGATTGGATGACAATCTTGTTTTACAAGTTTCTATCTTCTTTTCATTTATTCAGTTGTTGGTCACCAGTGACTTGCCAGGACACCGAACTGTTGAAAGAAATTAAATGATTTTATTCCGAAGCCCCTTATCTCAGTTCAGTTAGTGTTCTCGGAGCCAGTAGTGATTCATGACATCATTAGATTTCCATGGCATTAACTGTAGTCACCTCCCAGGAATAATCCTGGAATTTTACACTGCTGATTCACCATGTTTCATTACCAGTTTTAAGACATACCACTGCTTTTCTGCTCTAAATCTCTAATTGCTTAAGGTAAAAAAAAAATGTTTTATTCACTTTTTCCCCATTAGTAGGCAAAAATACCAGGATTAAGATAGAGAGCTATAATATAAAAATGAACAAGAGATATGCAAAGGACTCCTGGTAAATGGCGTCATAAATGAAGAAGTAATATAAATCACAATGAATACATTTGCCCTGAAAGATTTTCAGGAAAAGAAAGCCAACCAGTTATAGGTTAATACCTGAAAAAATTACAGATAAAAAGGAATTTTTAAAAATATTTCTTTAGCTTTATTATAAAATCAAAGTTGTTGGAAGGTAGTCTTCTCTGTTAATAGTGAATGAGTACTTATTCAGTGAAGGTCTATTATGAGGAAACAAATCACTTGCAAATATTCAACTTTTATTATTTAAAATGGATTGTAAAGTAGAGTTTAAAGTACTATAGAAAAGCCCTCCTGTATAAAATGTGAACCAATGGTTGAAAAACAACAGAAAACATAAAACTGAATTATATATAAAAAAGATGTCACCATGGAAACAGAACTAGAGTTTAACCAAATTTGCCAGCGTGCATCAAAGACAGTCAAAAATCAAATCATATGCAGTACATGTGGAGATATAAGCGAATACTGTGAAGATAATACCTAAATTTCTACAAGTACCAGTAGTCTACAAAATGGGCTGTCCAGACAGTTCAACAAATTGACCATGGCTGTCCAATTCAAATTTTGAAGCTAGTTGTGAAAGAAGTTAAAATTAACAGAAAATCTTCTATGCCTTAAAAATGCTTACAATGGTTAATAACCACTGTAATAACCATTCTTTACAATGGTCAATAAAGTAGATTATAAAAATTTATAATCCATCTATAAAATCAAATGTAATAAAGTTGGGCGTGGTGGTGCGCACCTTTAATCCCAGCACTCAGGAAGCAGAGGTAGGAGGCTCGCCATGAGTTTGAAGCCATCCTGAAACTAAATAGTGAATTCCAGGTCAGCCTGGGCTAGAGCGAGACCCTACCTCGAAAAAAAATTAAATTAAATTAAAAAATCAATTATAACAACCTGAAATTATGATAGTTCAAAATAAGTAGGAAAATTATCACTTACAATGTTAAGTCAAAAAGTCTTGGGTGCAAATTTGCACATGTCGGGTATAATCGACTATGAAAAAATTATTTATAAAATATAATGCAAATAGATATAAAAAGAAAACAAGTGTAGTTACCTTTTAAGTGGGATAGATCAATTTGAACTTCAATCATTATATTTTTCTACACTCCTAAACTACTCAGTAATAAATATTTGTTTTTATCTTTGTTCTCAAATATTTAAACATATTTTTGTTGTTTTTGTTTTTGTTTTGGCAAAGTTGCCAATGACACGGTCCAAAAACTATTTTATTTTATTTATTTTGGGGTTTGGAATAGTATTTGGAATAGTACTATGTAACTGCTGTGGTTTTCTTAAAGATAACTAAGAATAGGTTTTCCAGAAAAAAAAAAAATAGCAGCCAATTACAGATTAATCAAAGTAAGAAAATACAGATTAAAAATTAGTGGTCATAAAATATTTCTTTAGTTGTATTTGGAAATGCTTTAAGATGATCCTACTTCTAGTCTAAGACTGATAGTTCTCTAAGACTCTCCCTGCATCAGGAAACTGCTTATCCATCTAGTGGATTTCCATTTAACTATTGGACAGGGAATACTTTTGCTGGCCAAAGTACTTAGGGTTCACGTCCTGGTTCATCTTCTGACCCACCACTTCCCTATGAAAGTTACTGTCATGATACACCGTGGCAGGAGACAAAATTTTGAAAGTCAAGGACTCAGAGAAAAAGGACAGTAAAAAGATAAATTTGGCAGTTTTAACTTTTCACATGGGTCAGGGTCATGGGAATGGAATCAGAGTTCACACAAGAACAGGAACTTGGCCATGTTTTCCGATGAACAATAGTTTGGGGGTGGGATTACTGTTTTTTTTTCCCTAGAAAGGCAGTCCCAGGCACAGCCTGTATACCACTTTCTTTTTGAAGATCCCTTGTTTGAAGCCACAGTGTCTTTTACACCTTAAAAAAAAAGCAAATAGATTTCACCCCCACCCTTAAATTCTACATTTTTCAATAATCATTGTGTATTTGAGTTAACATTTCCCTAGAATTTGTTTTCCCCATGATTTGGACCCTTTGAAATCAGACAGCTACCTTCTCTCCCATAGGCATCTGACCTAGGAATCCACACACAAATCTCCTAGGTTTGAAGTAGAGAGCGCTTAGGCTCTATACTTATTATACTTATTATATATTTATTATACTCTTAGCCGCTGATCAGGGCTGGAGTAATTTGTTGATAAAGAAATGTGGGGTTCAAAGTCTATTTGACCCATAGAGTCTGAGAACATACCCATGTTTTTATTGATCTCCTTTCAAGTTATTTCTTTGTTTTGTTCACCATATTTTGAGTCCTTTTCCAGATAGACTATCTTATAAAAACTCTGACATCATCCATGGAGGACTAATATCCCCTACTGTTTTTTCTAAAGGAGAGAGCAAATTAAATTGAGGAGAATGACAATTTCCACAGTGTGGTGGCAATGGGGACAAGGGTATCAACTGTCCAAGAGTCCTAATGTCTTGACTGAATAAAGAAAGGGGTGGTGGATGGGGATATCAATGATCCTATAATGCTCAATGGGCCCTTCCGACTTGTAACGCTAAGATTCTGTTGATTTCCTTTGGACTTCATTGCATTCTTTCTCATGCTCTTTTTCATTCCAAGATTCAATCCCAAGACAGAATTATGGTACTTCACCAGCTGTTATGTCAGGTAGGAACATTCTAATTCCTTTCAGACTTGATTGGAGGGGAGAGATGGAACTTGCCTTGGTTTTCCTCCCTAATTCTTTAAAGCAGTCATTCTCAACAGGGGTGGGTCCAGAAAGTTTCAATTTTCAGTTCAACAGGGTGTTATGTGTATTGATGGAAAGCCTATTTAATATGATGAACTGGCCTTATGTCCAGAAAACAAATGATTTACTTTTTTTTTCCAAATAAAAAGAGATGGAAGATATTATCCATCAAGAATAAGTAGAAGATAGTGTATTCTCAAGGTTTAAGTCACTCTCCATGCGAGACAAAGTCCTGAGAATTTCTTAAGAATGGGAAATGAAGTTTACATGTATCAATAAAAATGGGTTGAGAATCACTGCTTTAGGGGTCAAAGTTCCTCTGAAATCAAAAGGTCATCTCATTTTGCTTGCTTAGCACCCAGTATAGGGCCTGGTGTACTCAGTATAATTTGTTGAATGAATCAAAACTTAAAGATTTTTTCCAAAAAAAAAAAAAAAGTTTTTGTTTTTTTCAGATCCAAAGTGAAGCTACCAGTATTCTCTTTATACAACAAAAGATCAGAGAGGCTCCAAAGGATTTTAGTTAGGGATATGTTAATTGCTTTGAAACACTTAATAGTGCAACATATAGCTAAGTTTATGTGTATGAACAGGTTGTTTTGTTTGACCTTCAACTACATTAGCTATTGCACTTTTCTATATTGAGTTTGAATTTTTCTGGTTACAAAGATGAAAATGGGCATAATTGTTCATTTTTTTATTTTTTTAATGGATCCAACTATTGGCAGTCTAAAAAATAAAATCTTTGAACTCTGGTTATTTGACATGTGAGGTGGTAAGAACTTAAAAAGAAAACCAAGGCCCTTGGAATGAGGGGAGGAAACATAGACCTGAGAGCTCAGGAGGAGACTGAGTCAGGTGATGTCATGTGATGGCTTGAGCCTCCCTTGAGGCAGGATCTGAAGGGAAGTCTTTCTTTAGCACTATGGACTTACACAGTTATGGCTATGGCCATATCCGCCTCTAAAACTGCATAGATGTTGTTACAGAGCTGTAACTTAAATTTCAGTTATGACATCACTTTGGTCCTCTTTAACAGCTCCATAAATTGCCCAGTTCATTCAATATAATTCCCCCCCCAAAAAAAATATATTGCCTATCAAAAAAATCCCAATGTGCCATTTTCATTTAAAATAGGGGATTTCACAGAGGAGACTGTTTGATGTGTGCAGTTTTTATCTTGTGTACAGTTGGCCTTTTGGTTTAACAACAGGCGTGTGCTCTTCATAATTATCCCACATGAATAATGATGAATCTGGAACTATCCCTCAACTAGGTATCCTGATGTCACTTTCAAGAGTCCAATGACAAAAGTAATTAATGGCAAAAGCACTTTCTAGAATGTCAATCAGGGGTTCATCTCTACACAAATCCATTCAGGCCAGAGCTTTGGGTAGACTCAGAGAGCCCATCTGATTTCACGGAAAACTTTTCAGCGCATAAATGACTACACAATAGCTTAAGAACTGCATCAAGCATTTTGTGTGTCTGGGTGTGTAAGAATAACATAGAACAATTTATCTATCCACATGTTATTTTAGTATATAGCAATTGATGATGGGAGATAGGAAGAGAGCAGAAAATATGGAGACTCTATAGGACATGAATGGTCATAGCTGAATACTTGGATCTTGAATGTTGATACCAAAAACCATGAACTATTCTTGACAAAGCTCTGGTCATGGGGGCAGGTAACCAAAGTGGCCTTGAGGTGACATGACAGAGGAGACATGAATGTAAGAAATGTTATGTGTGTGGCTATTTTTACAGACTTGATTTTAGTTTGGTTAACTTTTTTTTCTATTTGAAGATATTCATGATTTCAAATATGTTTTGTAGTAGCGAGATCTAAGGTGATTATTCTATCTTCGACAGTGAATAAATAAACTGAGAAGGTAGAGCTAAGGCAAAAAGAGTGATATCCAAAGAAAGCAGTGTATGCTGGAAAACTGGGAATATTTTCTCAGGTGTTCTTTCTCCTTGCCCTCTGTATGAGCCTACCTTTCCAGGTGATATGAAGGAGAGAGTAGAGAACTCTAGCTACCTTCTAAATGTTCATGCAAAATCAGGAATCCAATCTTCTGCTTCTTTACTTTGCCAGTTATAACTTCATTGAAGATTCTCCCATTTAAAGTAAATTTTAGAGGAGTATATACATATATATGTATTATTTATATGTATATATATATATATATATATATATGAAGGGTAAAATGCCATGTGTATGCCTGGTTGAGGTTTACCAAGCATATGTGAGCACTGCAACTGTCAAAGTTTCATCTTAGTTGATTTGAGTTTAATTTCCTTGAAGAACGTCAGCATGATGTAAGCAAATGACCTTCATTCCAGAAAGTCCAATTAGGATCAGAATCTTATTCTACATTGTTCCGATTTCAAACATGGGACTGAGACCAATGGACAATTGAGGCTGAAATATGCAATGGAAAACTGTATAGAATTTGAGGAACTTATATTCATTCTCTGACATATGTAATATCCTTTTGCACACCAACCAATAGTGATTGATCTGGTAACTGTCAACAAGACATTTTGACATTGAAATTTCACCCCAAGAAAAGTAGAGATATACCCTAATATATCTATCAAAGACAAAGGCCTTAGTGTTAGATTTCTAGTCATGGAGTTTACATGTGAAGGTGCCTGCCTGATTAAGACAGAATTCACTGTTAAAGCAGTATGCAGGCTCAGCATGGTGGTAAAGACCTTGATCTCAGCACTTGTGAGGTTGAGGTAGAGAGGTAACAAGTTCAAGGACATCCTGAGCTATATATCAAGTTTGAGGTCAACCTGACCTACAAAGTGAGACCCTGTCTCCAAAACATTAAACAAAACAAAACAACAATAAAAAACACTTTTCAGTGTGTTCACCTTGCTTTTGCTAAATTAGTAATACAGAGTTGCACTGAAAAACCTCCTGAATGTGGAATTTGTGATGTGTAAAACAAGAGAAAAAAAGAACATTTCTGGCTTGGAAGATGGCTCAGTGGTTAAAGGAACTTGCTTGCAAAGCCTACTGTCCTGAGTTTAATTCCCCAGTACTCAGTTGAAGCCAGATAAGCAAAGGGTAGCATGTGTGTGTAGTTTGTTTGCAGTTACAAGAGGCCCTAGTAAGCCCATGCTTTATCTCTCTCTCTCTCCCTTTCTCTCTCTCTCTTTCTCTCTCTCTCTTTCTGTCTCTCTCTCTCCCCTCACAAATAAATAAACATATTAAGAAAAAGAGATTTGGCTGAAACCTATCTTTATATTTAATTTTGGGGGGCAAAAAATACTTTTTAAGATAACCTTACTTTCATTGGGAGTGGGGGATAGTATATAAGATACTTCAAAGAGGTATTTTTTTCTAGCTCCAAGCAAGATGCGTTTTCATAGAGACTGTGAACTAATTCCAAATGATTTCCATCTCTTAATTAAAAATTAGGTCGGTCAGTAGGTCCAATTAACAACAATTACCATTAAATTGTATTTACTGTAAAGACCCGACATGGATTTATAAATGTTCCCACAAGCCACCCATGAAAATCAGTTTTATTTCTTTCCTTAAATTCTGTGCACTTACTTCGGTGACAAAAGTTCACTTCCTTAAATATACTAATTAATTGATTTTTTTCTCTTCAATAAGTTGTAATGAGGAAGAATTGGCTTCATATAGTCATTCATTCAGCAAATATTTTCAGACTTTTTACATTTCGAGAGGGAACCCAAGCAAGGTGGGTAAAGATGCATTCACTGCCCTCAAAGAATGAAGACTCAAACAAGACTGTTACCTTGATCTCTCAGTATTTCCAGGGGTTGGTTGCAGTTTTCTTCTTGTTATCTGGATAATTACCCTAAGCAGCTGATGAGAGAAAAGTATTTATTTTGACTTACAGTCTTGAGGGGAAACTTCATGATGGCAGGGGAAACCAAGGCATGAGCAGAAGCTGGACATCACCTCTGCCACAGTAGGTGGAAAACAGCAGCAGGAGAGAGAGAGAACCTCATTCTAGCCTGATTCTAGCAAGGGAGGGGCTGGTTATAATACCCATAAGCCTGCCCCCAGCAACACACCTCCTTCAGCAAGACTATACCTCTCTAATTGCCATCAGATGGGAACCATTCAAGACCCATGAGTTTATGGGGGACATCCCATTCAAACCACCGCACCAGGCTCTTGAAATCTCATTCAAAGATTTAGGAAAGAGAAACGAACTTTTTGAAGCAGTAAGAAATTGGATTAGAGAGAGTATTCTTGTATAAGCATTGCTGTGATCAATACCTGACAAGAGGCACCTTAGGAAAAGGAGATTTCTTCTGGTCTACAGTTTCAAGGTTATTCACTTCATCCCAACAGGAAAGGCATGGTTGGCAGAAAGCCTTCTGGTCACAGGGCATCCAGTCGGGAAGTGGGACAAGGCTACAAAACCTCATGACCCAACCTCAGTGACTTACCTCAAGCTATTAATGCAAGGCTCCTCCTCCAGAAGGATCCATGACTTTCCAGAACAGTGCCATCAACTGGATGGAAGGAGAGGAGACACATGTCCTCTGACCACACATGCATTGTGGTGTGCACACATCCTTAAGTACACACACACAGGAATATATATACACACATACAACTACACACACAGACACACAAATTGGCATTTTTTTTTTTTAGAATTGGCAGAGACTATGAGACAGAGGGAGGGAGACATTTCTTTTCTGTCATCATTGCTCCTTATTGCCTGTCCCATATCTCTGAACAGATGCTTCTCTCTGTGCTGTTTGGCGCTCTAAGAGCAGAAGAAAGCTGTTCTGACCTTATCTAAAAACCAGTCATGCGCAGAGTGAACCAGGAGATCACTGGAGATGTGGCTGCAGCCATCTGTGGAGAGATCAGAGCAAAGTGTCACTTGGCCAGCCTGCAGACATGTCCTAAGAGGCAGCCTCACAGAGCTGTTTTTCCAGGGAAATCCTTTAGAGAAGGGTGCTCACCACCTACTTGGAGCTCAGGGCACAGGGTCACCTGCCACCTTAGCCACCCACAGAAGGGCAGAGCCTACCTAACAAGCAGCAGAGAACAAAAGAGCTTTCAAGACAACAGTTTTGAAAATGAATGAATGGCTCTTATTCAAATCAGTCCATGGCCCCCTTTTAAGTCATCAGCACAAAGTGGGTCCTCCAGGCTCCTGTCAGAGAATCCATCCATGAATTGATGATGACTCCATACTTGGGTATTTGCTGGAGGCAGGCTGGAGACACTCGATGCTGGAGAGATGCTAACAGACATATTCACATGTCCCTAGACTCCACGGCCAATTAGTTTATCAGAAAGCAAAATGCTGAAACCATAACATTGTACCTCCCTGCTCAACTGCTTTCTGTGAGGGAAAATTTAATGTCTTAAGCTCTTCTTTCTTAAAAGAGATGACACTAATGCTTTACAATGCTATTACTGGGCTGTGGATACTGGGCTTAGTTCACAAAGTGCTTGCCTAGTATGTAGGAAGTCTTGAGTTCCAGTCCCAACGTAACATAAGTCTAGTGGGGTGACTGTGGCCTCTTATCCCAAAACTGGGGAGTTGGAACCAAGGGGATTAGAAGTTCAGAATTATAGTTGGTTAGTAAGTTTGAAGCCTGCTTCAGGTACATGAGACCCTGTCTCAAAAAAAGAAAAGAAAATGTTGCTGGCTTTTTTGAGATATGATGAGTATATTTATCAATTATTTCATTCTATTTCCCTTGTGCAAAGAGGAAAATGACATCTTACTCCTCAAGTTCTGAGTTGAGCCAGTATCTCTCACAGATGAATGGATAGATTTCCATTGCACTGATATATAAAGAACTTATCATTTTCCCTTTTGGCCTGGTTCATCAATCGGGATTTTGGGATTAGATGAGGGTTTGTCCCTGTTTGCTCTCTTGCTCCCAACTGTTTTTTTTTTATTTTTTTTGTGTTGTGTTTTAATTGCTTTGGTTTTATGAAACCAGATCTATGTAGCCCAGGGTGGCCTTGAACTCTTGGTCCTCCTGCCTTGCCGCATTTACTTTCTCTTATTGCAACAAACACCGACCAGAAGCAGTGATGGGAGGAAAGCATTTATTTTATTCTTACAAAATCTAGGGGAAGTTCCATCAGGGCAGAAGAAGATGGCTCGTTTCCATAGATGTATTGCAGAGAGACACCACTAACATCCAACAAATAGGACAGCTCAAACTGCTCTGAACGCACCTTAGGGCTGGATTACAAAATCTGCCTCTCCCCCCCCCCCCCAGTGACACATCCTTCAGCAGGTTGCTGGAGACTTAAATAGGAAGCTTAATCAAAAAAAAAAAATCCCTCGACTATGAGGGACATACATTTATTTACATTCAAACCACCACAGACCTTCATCTCCCAAAATATTAGGATCGTAGGAATGCAGCATTACTCCCAACACATTTGTTTTCACTTGTGCCTTTTTTAAAGCAAGAAACAATTTTTATGTTTTTATTTTCAAGCAGAGAGAAAGAAGATACTAACCTTTATGCAAATTCTTTAAATACCAACCAAAAGATAGAGGTTTCCACAACCAGTGTACTATTGCATTTAATATTTTTCATTCTGAAAGCACATTTTAAATCCTTTCTTGTATGTGGCATTTAGAATACCCTAAAATCAGGGCTAGAGAGATTGCTCAGTGGTTAAGGCACTTGCCTGCAAAGCCTAATGACCTGGGTTCAATTCCCCAGCATTCACATAAAACCAGATATACTAAGTGGCACATGCGTCTGGAGTTCATTTGCAGGGACTGGAGGCCCTGACATGCCCATTCTCTTTGTCTGTCTCTCTTTTCTCTTTCTCTCTCTCTCTCTCTCTGATTGCAAATAAATAAGTAAATATTAAAAACAGAATTCCCTTAAAATCTTCCCAATTGAATGCAAGACTTCTAGTCCCTCGTGGTTTATAGCATTGGCATCAAATATTTAAAAATAAAACCATAGGTAATATATTTTAAATAGTACATTGATATTGTCTAACTTCCACAAGATTATAAATATATATATAAAGAGGATATATATATATATATATATAATTCTGTTATTTTATACACTTTTTTATTTTCTGCAGAAAACAATATCTCCTACTATTTATTGGAGACAAGGTTTCAGCAAGCTACATACCAGAAAATATTTATACCTGTCAAACTCTACCAGATTTTATTTTAAAGTCATCTGCTGCCCAAGATATTACTTGTTCTGCCTTCCTCTTTATGAGTCAGTTTTATATATATTTATAATCAATATATATATATTGGTTTTTCGAGGTAGGGTCTTGCCCTAGCCCAGGCTGACCTGGAATTCACTCTGTAGTCTCAGGGTGGCCTTGAACTCCTACCTCTGCCTCCCAAGTGCTGGGATTAAAGGTGTGCGCCACCATGTCCAGTTTGTAAGAGTCAGTTTTATTCATTTTGATAATGTGGAAGATATCAGGTCAGTCCTGTTTCACATGTCCTCACTCTGTTCTCTGGTGCACTCACTGTGCTTTCTTGTTGATTAAATACTGATGGAAAAGCCATCAGCTAATTGACCTTGACACCACATACCAAAGCTTAATCCCCTCAATCATTTCCTTACACATGGAAATGAAACCTTGAAAAGCTCTTAAACCAATGGCATGGGATTTACACATTTTACTTCAACTGAGTGCAGAGCCTTTCGCACTGGTTTCAGGCTGATGGCTTGCAGGCCCCTGGAAGGCTTACCTTATCTGTGTGTGTGACTGTTCTGAGGCTTGCTGTCTGCCCAGGAGATGCAGGAAGCATGGAATTCCAGACTTGGGAAATTTGGGTCTCTTTCATAACTGAGCAATGAGTCCGGGAATAAAACATTGACATGTTTCAGACACTTTTTCTGGAAGGTGAAAATCTATAAACAATGTCCAGAAACCAACTAGATTCCAAGGGTTTGGCTCACTGGCTGCTGAGCCAGTGAGGAGAAATGCATGTCCACAATGACCCAGGAATTCTGAAGAGGAAGTTTAGAGATTGAATGTGGGAAGCTTTGAGGATGCGAGAATTTATTCTGCCTTGAGTGCCTGGAGAAAGTGAAGGACAGTTGAGTCACTGTGTATCCTAGACAGTGTTGTCAAGAGGCAGATGGTTCAGTGGACAAAGTGCAAGCCTGAGAACCTAAGCTCAGAGCCTCAGCATTCACAGAAAGGGCTAGGAGTGGTGGCACATGACTATAACCCATCACTGGGGAATCAGAGACCAAAGGACCCATGGGGCTTGGTAGACAGCCCTAGCCCATCTAGAAAAATCAGTGAGCTCTGGGTTCAGTGAGACTGTATCAAAAATTAAGGTGGCGAGTGATTAAGCTGATATCAACATCTGGCTTTCACACACCTGCCTGTCCATATGCACCCACACACACAAGGACATGCACATACATACACATGAAAAAAAAATGAAGCATTATTAATAGGTGGGAAGGCTAAAGCAGGGTGACCTTGTCATTATCAGATGTAGTAGTTATTGCTATTAGACTGGGAACGGATACATCCCATTGTTTGCAGGTTTGTAGAAAGTTCTTGTCTCTGTCTTTTCATCACATACACAAGAGGCCTTGTCTGATAATTGTGATTAACCTTTGAAAATTGCGTAAGTGGAAAAATTATGAACTTGCTAATAGCTACAGCTAATTAGAGGTTATTGGGAAATTTCCCATTAATTTTTCCCTTATCTCAAGGACAATTATAACATTGCCTGGCAAACAAAATATTGGGTAGACTTGATAAAGTATAACTATAAACACAAGATGGGCTGAAATGGTGTTTTATTCATCAAGTCCCTTCGGGGCATTTGGGAGGAAGTGAAGTGACAGGGTGGATTTGCAGACACAGAGAGCACACTCTCAGCGGTACTGGATTTAGTCATTGATGTAGATTGTTTGGTGACACCCACTGGCATATTCACTCTGTAAGAGATTCGGTGACCTGTTCAAGTTGGTAATAAGTTCATCTAGCCTTTCACACATCTGTATGTTTCTTCCCCTGTTTGAATCATTTTGGCCTTCTCAAGTTCAGAACATGAGATCTGACGTTTTTGCTCCGAAAATGACTAGCCCCTCCTTTGGATGAAGATGAATGCCACATTTGATCTCATCTTCAAATATTTCCTTTCTCTTCCAAAGCCCGTGACTTCATTCTTCCTTTCTTCCTATCGTGTTTTGTCAAGACACTCACTCTCCCCTTTTGTCCAGAGTTAACTTACCTCCTAGTTTTCTCTTGGCTTGTTTTGATATTTGAGATAGGGTCACATTGTGTCACCTAAGGTTGGCCTTGAACTTGCAATCCTCCTTCCTCATTCTCCTAAGTGGTGAACTGCAGGTATATGACACCATGCTCAGCCTTTCTTTTTTTATGTCCACAGAGTCATCTATCTGTACCCATTTTGAAGATCTTACAGCATTATTTAGCTTCTATTCCATATACCCCACCTTTGATACACATTTGCTGGAGAGTGACTGGGTCCATCCTTCCTGCGCCCAGGCTCTTGGGGGTTGGCTGTCTTTAGGACACTTTGTATTATATCATTCTCATCCTCTGTAATGTCTTCTGCTTCCTCTTCTTCAGCCACCACACAGATGACTCCAAATCTACCTTGTTGATCCTACCCTCTGCTGTGACTTCCTTGCCAGGGATTTTAACTACTTCCTAGACATCCCACATCTGCTCCCACCCCACCCCCTTCACTGGCCCCTAGTAGTTCCCCTTCAGATCCATGATCCCAGTCTCAAAAATTTTCATCCCAATCCAGGCTCTTCTTCAGACTTCAATGGGATTTAAAAAAAAATCCTTTATAAAGTCTCTAATCCAAGGTCCATTGGTTTGTGACAGGGTCTCCTGTAGCCCAGGATGGCCTCAAAGTGGATATATAGCTGAGAATGATATTGAACCTCTTGTCTTCCTGCCTTCACCTCCCAAATGCTGAGCCCACAGGTGTACCAGGTATATACCACCAAGCTTGGTTTCTGTGATGCTGGGGATCAAACCCAGAGCTGCGTGTACGCTAGACAATCATTGTACCAACATAGCCACATCTCCAGCTAAGCCAAGGTTTATATAATTAGGTATAGCTATGTGTTTTAAGATTGTTATGGTCTTTGACCTTTAACTGGGAGTATAATTCCTCTTTATAGGTGAGAACATTGTGATTTAATGTCCAATTGAGCTGGAGCAAGATAGAAAAAAAAGTCTCAAAAATTAGGGAGTTATTTTTCTCCAGGTAGTTATGCTTAAACTCTCAGAAATATTTTGGAGGAATACTTTCTCCTGTACTCAAACTTTTTTTCCTTAAAGATTTTAATACATACTTTCAATCTGTAAAACCCATTCTTCCCTATGACCCTGATCCAGGCCAGGTGGATCTTTGCACCTTTTCATTTGAAGTTGATGACTGCAATGCTTTCTGGGGTGGAAGCCTTACCCTTCTCTTCCATACTTACCCTTCACACAAATCCAGGATCAAGTTCAAGTTCATCATTTTAAAAGCTATACATGTAAAGATATGGTCTTATATCAACTCTGAGAGTTTCCTTAATAGATAATTAACCCTACCATCTGGTTTCTGTCAACAAGGAAAGAGCACATCAGATTTCTGAGTCCAGAGACATATTTTCTGATAGCAGACCTTGAACTTGGAGCCAGTATATAACAGAACAGTGTATGGTTAGCTTACAGAGCTCTGCTGAGTCAGTTAAGGCATTGCCAAAGGACTACAGGCTATGGTACAATTTAGCCTTTAGTCTCTCTCTCTCTCTCTCTCTCTCTCTCTCTCTCTCTCTCTCTCTCTCTCTCTCTCTCTCTCTTTCTCTCTCTCTCTCTCATTAATCTCCAAGTAAAGAAGAGCTGTTTGTGTTGGAGAATGGCCACAGGTTCTGTGAAGTTGTTCTTAACCTCATGTATTTGAGACATGTGTCTGTCCAGTGCCTGTTACAACTCATGGTTAAAACACACAGGCCTTTGAACCCAATGGCAAAGAAAGCTCCATTCCAAGGACTTTTCAAGATGTATATTTACAGGGATGGAGAGATTTCTCAGTGGTTAGAGACTTGTTTGCAAAGCCTGCTGGTCGGGTTTCAATCCCGAAGTACCCACATAAAGCCAGATACACAAAGTGACTTGTGTGTCTGGAGTCTATTTTCAGGAGTAAGAGTGCTCTCTCCCTCCCTTTCTCTCTCTCTCTCCTCTCTCTCTCTCTCTCGTTCTGTCATAAATAAATAGAATACTTTTAAAAATATATTTCCAAAGTGCAATAAACACCTTTCACTCTACTGGCCAAGGGGAAAAAATGTGTGGGAAGAATGTTTGGCCATTAGGCAGTGTGTTTCTCTCTCTCTCTCTCTCTCTCTCTCTCTCTCTCTCTCTCTCTCTCTCTCTCTCTCTCTCTCTCTCTCTCTCTCCTCCATCTCCCTCTCTCTCTCTCCTCCATCTCCCTCTCTCTCTCTTTCTCTCTCTCTCAATATTCTAAATCATATCCCCATGTTAAGCTGTGAAAACTATTTCACCTGAAAGACTCCATCCCACATGCCTCCTGTCAAATAGCCTTTCATGAAGTACACCTGGGCAAAATGTTGCACTGTTGTTGGGAAGGAAGAAGGAAGGACACTGTCAAAAACAGCCTTCAGAGCATGCTTTGGTTAATTTAAAACTGCTGTTCCCTGTACCAGTCTGTCTGATCCATTCAGACTCTTAGAGAACTGCATCTCTTACTTCCACATTCAAAGTCATTTTGACCTGCCCCTGGTTTATTTTCTTACCTAATGGAAACAATGACTTGGGGAATTCATTCTTAACTCACTCTGATAAGGTCCTAATGGCATTTATTTTATTAGTCTGCTTGCTTATCTCTCTTTTCCTCTGCCTCACTTGTCTCGTTTAATACTAAAGGGTTTTATTTAGTTACTTTTTTTTTCATTTAATTCTGGAAGCTGCCTTCAATCACGTTACAGAGCATGGTGAGCTGTAACTCAATACATGCTGGATATAGAGACATCTAGGGTATTGCTTACCCAGTTAGGAACCACAAGTTACATGCTACAAAATCAAAGAAGTCATCTGCTTATGTTTGCAGCCTACATAGTATAATCTTCAAGTGCCTCTGTTCTGCTTCCTTTTCACCTGCATGACTCTGTGTTGTCAATGGTTGTGGTGATTTCTGCGATAATTCTGCTGAGAGCACTTTCTTTCCTGCTCAGTTTATGCCTACTCTCTCTGGAGTTTCTTCCTTGCAGCCTCTGCTGGCCACATTTTACCCATTTCAAACACTCTGACACTTTCATGAATCAGTGTGAATTCTACAGCCAAGTATTACTTTCGAATCATGCAAAGTCCTCCGTCAGGACCTGTTGAGTTCCTCTTTGTTGTAGTCAACTTCTCATCGCTGGAATGAATTTCCAAACAGACACAGTTTATGGGAGGAAGGGATTTATTTCAGGCTTACAGATCCGTAATGTTGGAAGAGGCTGGCTCTCTTTCAAAGATCCAAGCTGAGAGAGAAAACCACCAGCAGCCAGTCACACCACATCCAAGCAAGCAACAAAACAGTAGGGACCCCAGCCAGAGCTCAGACTGCTCTTTGGGCTAGAAATCAAATCCACCCCCAGCGACACCTTTGGTTTAGACCCCTCGGATTTGAACCTCAGTGTCACCTCCTCCAGCAAGGCAGCTGGGAATTCATGCTATTTCTTTTTTTTTTTAAATAAAAACATCTGAGTCTATTGAGGGACATACATTTCAACTACCACATACCTGATATGACAGATACTGAGACACACTACCTCAGTTTCTCTGTAGCCCGTCTTTAGTTTGCCAAAAATTCCTCCTCAGACTCAGGGAGCAAAAGCTGTTACCCATTGCGCTTCTTCTTTCTTCTTTCCTGGTTGCTGTGACAAAAGACTCGACAAAAGCCATGTCAAGTAAAAAGGGTCTATTTTGATTGATGGTGTGAAGGATTACAGTCTATAAGCAGAAAAGGTATGGTGGCAAGAGGGTGAGGCAGCAGGCCTGGTCTGTCGTAGTTACACAACCGAAAGCAAATGATAAGAGGAGAGATTTTTGTTTCTTTGTTTTGTTTTGTTTTCATTTTGACTCACAGACTTGAGGAGAAGCTCCATGATGACAGAGGAAAGCATGGCATGAGCAGAGGTTGGACATCACCTCTGTCACAGCAGGTAGAAAACAGCAGCAGGAGAGTGAACCACACTCTGGCAACGGGAAGTTGGCTAGAACACCCTTAAGTGGGACCCCAAAACACACCTCCTCCAGCAACGCTCCACCACCCAAATTGCCATCGTCTAGAGACCAAACATTCAAAGTTTATGTGGGGGAAAGCGATTCAAACCACCATATGGTCATGTTTAGTTTAGAATTACAAAGTAAAGAGATGAATACAGCTGCTTAGTTCACTTTCTCTCTCTTTTTTTTTTTTTTAAGTCCAGAACCCCAGCCCACTGCAATAACACTTCCCACAACTAGGTTGTGTCTTCCCACATCAACTCATCAAGAATATCCCCTACAGGCATGCCTAGAAATTTTGTTTTATTGGTGATTCTAAATCCTGTCCAATCATCAACCGAGATTTTAACAGTTACACTGGAGAAATATGAATGCTTTAATTTTTGATGAAAATAAAAGGTTTTTTTTTAGAATGTTCACTTAAAATTTATCAGTGTTGACTTTTGTGGTAGTCAGCCACACACCACTGGGATGAATCTCCAAACCAGGCATGATTTGGGGGAGGAAAATATTTATTGAACAGATCCAGGGGAAGTTAAGGAAAAGCTGGCCCCACTTTCACAGATCCAAGCAGAGACAGAGACAGCACCTCCAGAAGCCAGCAAGCACACTGTGACACTGTAATTCACAAAATGCAGAACTGCCAGACCTGAGGTTCTGGCTTTTCTTTTGCATATCTATCCCTAGTATTTGGCATCCAAATTAGAAAGGGCCAGTCCCCAGGAGGCTTGGCCAAAGTGACACTTCCTCCAGCCAGAAGCCTGGAGACAATTAACAATTTAATAAACACAATTATAATAAATTCTATTGGGGGACATTATTCAAACTACCACATCTTTTATTCCAAATACTATGAAGGACAACATGTAGAGGCACCGGTATTCTGGTCAGATACTTGAATTTTCCTTCATAGACCTGAAATTTAGGCTTCTCTCCTTTCCAAATTTATTCTAGGCAACTGCCATCCCCTGGTAGAGACAGCAGAGCATACATGCTGATACAAGGCATATCCCACTTTAATTCACTCTCTCTACAGTCCCAAAGTGATCCTCCTACAACAAACACACTTGCTTCCCATTCTTCTACCACCTTGGAGACATAACCCTCCATCCTTGGCCTGTGTCTGAGGCCTTCAAGTGGCTGATGACTGCTTCTCAGACACACCTTTTGCTGTGACCATGTCCTCTCATTCTGGATTGCCCACAAGCCAAGACTCTGAAGGATTTGGGGAAGTATCACAAAGTGAAGCTGATGTCATACTTACTTTTTCTATTGCTTTGACAAAAATACCTGACACAAATCAGCTTCAGGAAAGAATCGCTTTGGATCACTGGTTATAGTCCACCATGTAAGGGAAAACATGACCACAGGAGTATGAGGTCACTGGACACCTCATGTCCACAACCAGGAAGCAGACAGGAAGTAGTGCTAAATTATGAAACTTCAAGCCCCCTGCCTCTGCCCCTCCCCCAGTGACCCACTTCCTCCAGCAAGGCTCACTCCTGCCTAAAGGTTCCAAAGCAACACCATCGCCTGGGGACCAAGTGTTCAAACACATGAGTCTGAGGAGATATGACACATTGAAGCCACAATATCTGAGCAATACTACTGCCCAGGCTCCTCCTTCCACCTTCTCTGTTGTTGACACTGGATTCCTTACCGACAGTCATCTCATAGTTGGTTCTTTCACCCTAGACATGCCCTGTACCCTTCTTCTTGTTTATTTTTATTTCTCTTTCTGTGTGTGTATGTGTTGTATAGTATTGTGGATGTGTATGCATATGTGTGTGCAGATCCATGTGCATGAATGTTCATGAATACAGACTTCAGACAAGGGCATTTTTGTAGTGTCTTTCTCTCTCTCTCTCTCTCTCTCTCTCTCTCTCTCTCTCTCTCTCTCTCTCTCTCTCTCTCCCTCCCCCCTCTGTCTCACTCTCTTTCTCTCTCTCCTTTCTCTCCCTCTCTCTCTTTCTCTCTGTAGGGAGATGACTCAATGATTAAGAGTGCTTGCTACTTAACTATGAAGGACTCTTGGGCTAGAGACAACCAAGTTTGACTACTCAGAACCAATGTTAAAAGTTGGGCATGAAAGCCCGACAGCTCAGGTTCAATTCCTCTGCTACCCACGCAAATCCAGATGAACAAAGTCGCCCATGCTTCTAGAGTTCCATTACCAGTGGAAGGAGGCCCTGGCATGACCATTCTCTTTCTTTCTTTCTTTCTTTCTTTCTTTCTTTCTTTCTTTCTTTCTTTCTTTCTTTCTTTCTTTCTTTCTTTCTTTCTTTCTTTCTTCCTTCCTTCTTTCTTTCTTTCTTTCTTTCTTTCTCTCTCTCTCACTCTCTCCTTACAAATAAATAATAAATTAAATATTTACAAAACTAAAAAGCTAGACATGATCACACATGTCTGGAACCCCCCACCTCATGAGGGGCAGAAACCAGAAAATCACTGAAGCTCACTGAGGGACGGCAGCTCCAGCTTGAGGGAGAGACCCTGTCTCAAGGAAGGAACTGAGTTATAAGGGAAGGATAACTGATATTCTCCTCTGGGCTCCACATTTAAACTTATGGGGCACATGCAACTGCATATGCATGCACACACATTACATATCACAGACACACACACACACACACACAGACAGACACACACACACACACACACAGAGAAAATCAAGACAGAGTTTCTCATTAAACTTAAAGCTCACCATTTATCAGTTCAATTTGCTGACCAGTGAACTCTCATGATTGTCTTATCTCTGTGCCCCTCGAGTCTGAGTTACAGACATGTCAAGCCACAACTGGCTTTGTACATGGGTTCTGGGGACTGAGCTTGGGTGTTCATTCATGCACAGCTGGGAAGCTGCCACTATTTCTCTCATAGATCCCTGAGGGTGTCTTCATAGTGATATTTATTTAGTTTTGGTTGACTTATCATTTTCACACACTAAAGCTAAGACACTAAGTGACTTGTGAGCAAGAGCTCATCAAACTCACGTTGAGTCTTCACTACTCAGTAGAATTTAGCTCATGATTTTTGCAGGCATTTTCCAATTTTTTTTCACTGAATAAACAATATCTACATATAAGGATACATAAAACTTAGAAGGCCTTTATTCTCAACATAACCTTCAGCCAAAAAAAAAAGTTTAAAATATCTAGAGAAAAAAAATGAAGTTAGTTCAGAGATCAAAATGAAAACTCATGAATAAGATATGGAAGAAAAAATGGAAAGGATTTGTAGAAAGAATTACTGGGAAATGAGCCTTGCATAAAATAATAATAATAATAATAATAATAATAATAATAATGATCAGAGCCTATAATGTCTATTCAAAATATGACTACCCTTCAAAAGTGCCATTTATCTGAAAGTTTTGTTGGGTTAATTATTCTCTCTGGATAGTTGTCACACTCATTAATCCTACTGACATTATTAAAATAGATTGTTCACTGTAAACCTTTGGATAGTAGGTTTTAAAAAATATTTTATTTATTCATTTTCAAGCAGAGAGATTCAGAGAGAGAGAGAGGGAGAGAGAGCACCAGGGCCACCACCTTGTGGGTCTGGCTCATGTGGGTCCTGGGGACCTTAGGTACTGGAGACAAGTGCCTTACCTACTGAGCCATCTCTCCGGCCCTGGACAATAGTTTTTTACCCTTTTGGTAACCTTGGCTCACTATTGTGAACATATCCTGGGCCCAGAGATAAACCATCTTTGCTTCATATTTTTTATCCATCCCTCAATAGCCTGTTATGCCTTGACAGAGCCTCTGGAAAGCATGCATCCAGGTGGTGTAGCTGGTATTGTGAATGCTAGACAGGACAAGGTGTGGCCCCTAGCTCCTTCCCCATAATAAAATGGAAAGCTATAATGCCCCATCTCTTAGTGGTGCTTTATGCTATGCGGTGCTTATGAAGAAAAGACATCCAGTTAGTACATGTGTTGCTGGCTTTCTGGCTTGTTTTAAGTAGATTTTTAGCCATGTTCATCAAACCGTCTCATTCTCTCCCCCTCTCCCTTCATTTTCTCTCTCCTCCTCTCTCTTCCTCTCCCTTTTTCTCATTCTCTCTCCCTCCGTCCCTTCATTTTCTATCTCCCTCTCTTCCCTCTTCCTTTTTTCTCTCATCTCTCCCTCTCTTCCATCTCCTCTCTCATCTCTCTAGATAATTATCACTCATTTGTCTTGCTGACATAATTATAAGGGATTCTAAAGAGTCCAAAAAATATCAATTAGTCTTCTGAAAGCCTTTCTTTTTGATTGTGACTATCTATACATTTTATTTTTCTCAAATTCTTACAATCATAGAGGTACTTTACTCTTATTTTTATTATAAAGATAGTTATATGGGCTGGAGAGACGGCTTAGCAGTTAAGGCACTTGCCTGCAAAGCAGAAGGACCTGAGTTCGATTCCCCAGTACCCACATAAAGCCAGATGCATGAGGTGGCGTATGTGTCTGGAGTTTGTTTGCAGTGGTGCCCATTCTCTCTCTCTCTCTCTCTCTCTCTCTCTCTCTCTCTCTCTCTCTCAAATAAATAAAATGTTTAAAAAAGATAGTTATAAATGTAAAGTAAGGAGCTATTTGGTTTTTTCAATTATGTTTTTAGCACTCATGCAAATAAATCTCCTTCTATTTTCATTCCTTTAAGAAAGTGTGTTTGATTGTCTGTCTTGAACTTGGCTAGTCTAGGCAAGATTTGAGTGTTATTTTTTTCCCCTGTTTTTAATCCCTTCAACTCAATTGAATTATTTTGCCCTCAGCTTATACTTCATAAGCTGTCTGTTGGCTTTAAAATTCACACAACTGGCATTCGCATTTATCACTCAAACCACTTAGCCTTTCTATTTATCTGAAGAATTAATCCCTGAGGTATATATGCTTGTATAGAGTTCAGTTCCTAAAAGCCCCTCCCTCGGGAATCTCACCAAGCGTGGAATGCCATTACTTGGGTGAAAGAAAATCCTATCGGCTTTATAGGCTTTCTCACAGGCCATCCAGTGCATTCTTGTGAAATAATGCATGAAAGGCATTTTGTGTTCATGGCAAGACTGAGTACATTTCATCACTTCTACCTCATCTTATGCCACTGTGGAGTGACTGGGCAGAATGAGAAGACATGAAAAATTGACAGTTGAAGAGAAGTTCCTCATTCCACCCCTAGGCTAGGCAGGGAGCATCTAGTCAAAGAATGAACACACCCTTGGAGGAAGATGAGCACCTCCAACCTGCTCTTCTGTGTACCCTCGGCCTGGTCTCTCTGGACTTTCTATCTGTGAGTGGAAATAATGACAATGCCAACAGAGAAATATTGCAACAGCTAGGGAGTGTATCCATGTCATCTCAATGAAACTCAGTTTTTCTTCTTCCCAGGTTTCTAAGTTTCTGACTTGACATGTTTTTTGAAACATCTTTATTGTCAATAATTAGATACATTGTATGAGCAATTCTTGTGATGGTACCCCCATTTCCCTCCTACCTGTCCCCAACCTGCTGGGAGCTCTCCTTGATGGGCATACTGGATCAGTCCATGGGGTAGAGGGTTATGAATTGCACCAGAGGTAGCCAGTTTCTTCCCCCTTTGTGTATTGTTGCTGAGGGGGGCCATGTCTCTGGATATTCTCCCCCACCATGGCTCTTACAATCTTTCTGTCCCCTCTTCTGCTCAGTTCCCTGAGTCATGGCTGGTGAGTTTTAAGTCCGCTTTACTGTTGAGACCTTAAGTGTCTCTGAACTTCTGCTTTGGGTTGTGTTGGGTGTCCTTGGTGTCTGTCTCCATTGTCCTTTCTGACTCGCTGTGGTGATAGGTGTCTTGTTTATCTCACTATTTTCTCATGGGTTTCATTTGGGCCCTGTGTGATAGGTTAGCCAATGGTTTTTCACGTGTCACCAGGGTTGTATTAAACCCCATGAGCTTTATAGAGAATGGAATTTTAGCACCCACCCTAGAATCTGAACCTGGCCATGTGCACAGCAATTTCCACTTCTGAAAGCCCTCCCCAAAGCCGTATGTGAGAATCAGTGCTGTACCCCCTCAGTAGATCACAGGCTTGTGTACAAAGAGAGAAGATAAAATAGCTCTGATAAATGGAGAGAACTGATGGTAGAATAAAGGTCCTAAACCCATGGCCTTCCATTGATAAACCCTTTCCTTACTTCACCTTCCTTCAAGAATTCAATTATATTTGATATTTTTTTTATTTCCCTCCTTTTGCATGATATGTTTCAAAGACCAACAGAATGTGAATATGATGGACCGTGAGTACAAAATTGGACTCCTAGGGGGCAAAAGTCAGTACTTCTCTTATTGAATGGATCAAAATTAAGAGTACAAAATGTCATACTTTGTAACTCCTAAGAAAATGAAATCAAATGAGCCAGTGTACGAGCATAATGTCTGTGCTGGTGTTGGGGGGGGGGAGTTTTTAATAAAATATTGATGTTTAGAACACAGATTAGGTGCTCAGTGCTCATCTCCTGGTCCAGAAACGAGGGAGCCATAATTGATTTGGTTTTTATTTTTCTGTTTAGACACCTTTGTGTGCACATGTTTGTGAGTGTGTGCATATCAGAAGCTGTAGTTACCTTCTTGATTCTGGAACAAAACACCCGACCAATAGTAGCTGATGGTCAGTTAAGTTTTTATTTTGGCTTTAGTCTGGAGGGGATGCTTCATGATGTCAGGGGATAACATGGGATGAACAGAGACTAGACATCACCTTCATGCAACAACAGGTGGAAAACAGGAGCACGAGAGTGAGTCTGTTGTAGTTAGCTTTGTAGTTGCTGGGCAACCTAGAGATTTCTGGTGAGCTAGTCTTGCCAAATCAGTGAGCTCCAGGGTTAGGGAGAGATACTATCTCAGGATATAAAGTAGAGATGTCACAGTCAGCATTCTAGTTGCTGCGCCAAAAGAACCCAAGCAAAAGTGGCTTGTGGAGGAATGGGTATATTTGGTTTATAGACTCAAGGGGAGACTCCCTTCTGGCAGGGAAAATGATGGCATGAGCAGAGGGTAGATATCACCTCCACCACAGCACTGCAAACAGCGGCAGGAAGGTGTGCCAAATACTGGCAAGGGGAAGCTGGCTTACAACCCCCAAAAGCCCACCCCCAACAACACAGCTCCATCGTAAAATCCAAATTTCCATCAGCTAAGGATTGATTACCCAGAATGCATTCATTTGTTTGTGGGGGACACCTGGATCAAACCATGACAGAGTCAAACATCAAAGAAGCTGTACCGGTATGACATCCTTAAGCCCACCCCCAGCAGCACATCTCCTCCAGCAAGTCTCCACCTCCCAAATTGCCATCAGCTGGGGACCAAGTATTCAGAACACAGGAGTTTATGGGGGACATCTGATTGAAATCACCACAGAAGACAACTTCAGGTGTCAGCTCTAGCATTCTAACTTTTTTGAAGCAGGGTCTCTATTGTTCTGTGTGTGTCAGGCTAGCTGGTCTGGTGACTTCTGGGGATTCTCCTATGTGCCACCTCTCAACTCTAAGAACACTGGTATTCTGGGCACTTGCTGCTGTGTCCAGCTCTGCATGGGTTCTGGAGGTCAAAATTTAGCAATACAGCAAGTCTTTTACCCACTGAGCCGTCTCCTCACTACAAACCCGTGATTGTTTATAGACTTTATTGTATTATGGAAAAGCGACGCCTGGCCTGTCTTTATGCATTATTACATCAGAGATTTTATGCATGTGGTTGAATTGTGAAAGACTTACATTTCTATGTAAAATCAGACCCTGTCAGCAAGCTTCTACCCCCCTCATACATTCCTTAGGCCCCTAGCAATTAGGATAATCACTAAATTGGCCCTTTTTATATTGACACTGCCTTCTGTAACAGCTAAGAGGATTATCCTGTATTTGGATATGAAGGGTTTTCTTAACTGGCAGCATCTAATCCTGATTATTCACTGTTTGTATTTATAAAACTTATCAAACTGGAAACAAAGCTCTCAGCCTTAGTCCCTGTTTCCTACTCAAGTTGACTTCTTTAACTCAGTGCTAATGAGGATGGCTGGACTCTCTTGTGGATTTTCCTCTTGGTGTCAAAAGAATGCATCATCTTATATAGACCTGGGTAAAGATTTTATTATGCATATATTTACATGTCATGTCCTTCACAATTACTTGCAAGTTTTCAGAAGAATTGAGTCTTTTTTTTTCTTCTGTCCTTGTCTCTGCTTTGTGTGTTGGTATGTGGGTACATTTTGTGTGCGTGTATACGTGCATGTGTGTAGGTATGTGGGGGTGCATGGACATGTGTGTGCACATGCATGGGCACAGTTTAACATCAAGTCATTCTCTTAGTCACTGTCCATCTTATTATGTTGAGACAGGGTCTTTCACTGAACCCAGAACTCACCAATTAGACTAAACTAGCTAACCTCCAAGCCCCCGAGGTTCTCTCCTACTTCCATCTTCCCCGATTTTATTCTGATTTAATTTTGGCTTATAGTCTGGAAGGGATGCTTCATGATGTCAGGGGATAACATGTGATGAGCAGAGACTAGACATCACCTTCATGCAACAACAGGTAGAAAAGAGCAGCAGGAGAGTGAGTCAAACTGTGGCAAAGAGAAGCTGGCTATGACATCCTTAAGCCTGCCCCCAGCAACACATCTTCTCCAGCAAGGCTCCACCTCGCAATTTGGCATCAGCTAGGGACCAAATATTCAGAACACATGAGCTTATGGGGGACATCTGATCCAAATCACCACAGAAGACAACTTCAGGTGTCAGCCCTAGCAAATAATCTAACTTATTTGAGGCACATGCCACCACACCAAGCATTCTACGTGAGTGCTGGAGATCTGAACTCAAGTCCATGAGCTGGTACAGCAAAACACTTCACCCATCATGCCAACTCCCAGCCCCTGTTCTGTGTAATTAATACAAGATGAAACCCCATGGGGAGAAAAATTGAATTGTCATTCTGAATAAAATTTATTACCAAATTTTATTGAACTTTGATGATAGAGATGTCCCAGGGACTGCATTAAAAATAAATTTTTAGACATCCTCTGAAAGAACAGGTCTAAAGCATATTTTGAAGCATATGACTGTGAGGTTCAAAAGTGACCAACACCACATAAAACCACTCTAAAGCAAGATGGTAGCTTTATTGGGAAAAAGCACAAGCCACCAACCATCTCAACAGGATGGAGAAAGCCAACTAGGTGTAGCTGGCTTGGGTTTTTAGAGGAAAAAAAGGAGCTGCCCTAGGCTACAGACAAGACTTTTTTCTAGAGCTTGTGGGTCATTGGTCAGAGTGGGGTCAGAGCTTGCAGTCACAGGTCATGGGTCATGGGTCCTGGGTCCTGGGTTCTGGGTCCTAGGATGGGTTTAGAGAATTTCCCTCCTGGGAAAACAAGATACAGCAGAGATTTTGCTGCCATCATCTTATTTGCCAGGGGTGACAAGGCCGAGTCCATCTTGAGGTTCTGGTTCCACGTTGGGGCCTGGGTTTTGACCTAACAATTACCAGCACCAGGAAGACATTAAAGATTCCAATGACCATGTCACTCATGTGGACAATGAAATCCAAATAGCTATGAGCTTTATTTACATCACTTTAAATGTCCCCAAGTCATTCCAATGCCAAACTGAAAACCTAGAATCTTAAAGAATACTTCCTAGTCTTATGAACAATTGCTGTTAAAAACCAGAAGGGGCACCTGCGGTGAGAATTCAGTCTACAAATTGCTTGTCCTCCAGGCAGGAGGACCTAAGTACCATCCCCAGTACTTGCACTAAAAAGTGGGTTCGGTGGTGCCTGTCTGTAATCTCAACACTGGGGAGGCAGAGACAGGAAAATCCCTGAAGCTCACAGGCTCAATAGTCTAGCCTAACTGGTCAACTGCAAGCCAATGACAGCCCGGATTCCACAAAGAAGTTGGCTGTATACCTAGGTATACATATATAGGTATAGGTATATATAGGTATAGGTATACCTATACCTAGGCCCCTGCGGTGTCTTTCAGCCTCCACACACATGTGTAAACATATCCTCACAGACATGTGCATTAACACATATAAACATGCATACACACATGCATATTGCATACCCGTGCAAGAACAGTTCACTTCTCAAGTTCATTATGCTTGAGATTCATCTCAGCAAAGCTAATTATCTTCACAGAAACACTAAGACTCATAATAAACCTCTGCACATTCAAGACTCAGAGGAGTTCTAAAGGGGACAGAAACAAGTGGATGTAAATAAAGACTGAAGGATAAAACGTGGAAAAAATCATAACAACAAACTTTGCTTAGTTGACTTTATTTCATCATCTTTCAGAATGATTTACTTGGTGTTGTAGTGAACATTTTTTTTTTGCTGCACAAAGAAACTGACCAAAAGCAGATTGTGGAGGAAAAGGGTTTATTTTTGACTTACAGACTCAAGGGGAAGCTCCATGATGGCTGAGAAAACAATGGCATGAGCAGAGGGTGGACATCACCTCCTGGCCAACATCAGGTGGACACCAGCAACAGGAGAATGTGCCCAACATTGGTCAGGGGAAGCTGGCTAGATCACCCTTAAGCCTGCCCCCCAAGACACAGCTCTAACAAGGTTCCAAAATTGCTATCATCTGGGGCTGGAGCATTCAGACCACTTTCATTCATGGGGGACACCTGGATGAAACCACCACATTCAGAGATGGCTTTTTATGCGGAACACCTAAAATTAAGAACATGGAACAATCTATCCATGGAAAAATGATTTAAAATATAATGCTCCACTGAGCTGAGTGTGATGGCCCAAGCCTACAATCCCAGCACTTGAGAGGCTGAGGCAGGAGGATCACAAGTTTTAAGGCCTTCCTGGTCTACAAAGTGAGACCACATCAGAAAAAACAGGGATGAGAGGAAGATAAAGTATCCGCATTAAAGTCTTTCCTAAAACACCTTTTGACAACTTGCCTATACTCAGAGGTTACCCAGCTCTCTTGGAGCATTTAATATCTAAAACGACTTGTGGAATTCAGCCTAAGGGGTCAGAAAGTATGCCAGCCACAAGCACTGTATGAAATTTAGTTCAGGAAAGTCAGTCTCCAAATATTAACAGAACAAAAAGAGGTGGATGGGTGGTATGTAGAGAAACTCAGCCTTTAGTAATAATGAAAAAAAAAAAGAAAAATAGGTGATCCTAATCGGGTGAGAAGGTGGAGTGATAAGCTTGGTTGCAGAAATTGAATGCCAGGATACATTAGATCAAGTACTCAGCCAATGGACAGGGTCAGCGAAAACAAATCGATTAGTTTGGGACTGTCTGACATCACTTTCACATGCCTTTTTTTTTCTTTTCTCCTTGGGCTCTTTTAGTGTCAAAACTTTAAACAAACTGGATCCCATCCGGTCACCTCTGCTCATATAGTTCCTTCTTTCCTTTGTAAACACTAATTTATCTATTTTTATGGAAAAAAATGTGAATTTATTAAAATTTAGCTGTTGATTCCAGTGGTAGGATTTCAGGAACCATGGTGGATTTTTAGTTCTAAGAGTGATTGGAAATCATTCACCATGTGGGTTTTCCAAAAAGATCTCAAACAACTTCTCTTCGATTTGAAACTCTTAAGAATGAAGAGGTCATTGGTTACTATAACAAGAGGTAAAAAAAATTGTCATTAGGGAAACTCATCTTAGATAATGATTTAGAGCAGACAGCCAATTGCTACCATTGAAAAAGATTCCATTGGCACTGAAATTCTCCTGTAGGATAAGAAAAGATGAAATTCCTCACAGACAAGACACGAAGGCCCGTGTTAACCCTTCAGGGTTATCTCTCCTCTGATACATTTATGGCCACTTTTATTAATATTGTTGATTTGTTTATTTCTTTTTTGAATGCAGTTGTGTGTTCATCTATGTGTATGTTTGTGGATGCACCTGTGTTCATGTGGAGATCAGAGGACCACCTCAGGTGTCTTCCTAAGGGACACCATCCACCTCCTTTGAGACAAAGTCTCTTGCCCTGGAGCTCACTGATTAAGCTAGACTCACAGGCCAGCAAATCCCAGGGATTTTTCCTGTCTCTATCTCCCAAGTACTGGGATAACAGACAGGCACCACCATTTCTAGCCCTTTAAGAGGGTGCTAAGGATAAAACTCAGGTCCTCAAGCTTACCAGACAAGCACATCACCAACTGAGTTACCTCCTCAGCTCATGTGTATTTCTTTTTAATTATTTAATTAAATAATTGTTTCTTCCCTTAATTTCCTCCTTCCAAAGTCATAGGGCCTCAACCACAAGGAAGTCAAGCACCAAGATCAACATGGTTTAATACAAACATGAAATTGAGGGCTAAAGAACTAGCTTAGCAATTAAAGCATTTGTCTGCAAAGCAGAAGGACCTGAGTTCGATTCCCCAGGACCCATGTAAAGCCAGATGCACAAGGAGGTGCATATGTCTGGAGTTCATTTGCAGTGTGTCAGGGTCGAAAGCCTTTGGGGGCCTTTGGAGGCACACCCTGGCTTAGTCTTGGATGGCACCTGACAGCCTGCCAAGAGGGGCTTGGCTTAATGAGTTTCAGGAGGTAGTCCTGATTAGGCTATTTGCACATCATGCCCACTGGTTCTTGTCATAGACCAATAAATAGCGCCCTGATTGGCAAGGAGCTCTATATATTCTGTAGCATATCTTCAGGGGAGAGAAGAGAGATGAAGAGATATATGAGCAATGAGGTATGAGGTATGGGGTATGAGCAATGAGATCTGAAAGAGAGCAATAAAGAGAGAATGTGCATTCTTCCACCCATACGTGGTGTGTGTGTGTGTGTGTGTGTGTGTGTGTGTGTGTGTGTGTGTGTTTATCATTGCCCCCGAGGGCGGTGGGCAGTGACACAGTGGCTGGTGGCTCTGGTGCACCCATTCTCTCTATCTGTTTATCTCTTTCTCTCTCTCTCTCTCTCAAATAAATAAATAAAATATTATTTTTATAAAATGAAACTGATTGATTCATGCAACTGAAAAGAGAAAGGAATGTTTGCTTTAAATGATGCCATTTCATTCTTGTCCATGTTGTATCTGCACATTCCTTAACCACATATCTGATTACCCTCAGTCCAGCTTGCCACAGCAGCAAAGTGGCTCCCACAGGTGCCTTCCCACTCTTACACTAATTTCATAATAAAGATGCCTCTCTATCTTCTGTCACCTGTTCAATGGTAAGATTCCCCCATCACTCAGCATGTGCAGGCTCATCCCACTTACAGAGGCTCTCTTACATCTTCCCACCAGATCCCCTAGGTTTCCTCTTTTCCCCTTCTCTCAGGAACCCAAGCTTCTGCCAACAAGTTTCTCTTAGTGTTTCTTCATTTAGGTTGATTACCTGTCACTCATACCACTCAGAACCATTGTCCTACCCTAAGTGTTTTATCAATGTAATCTCCAAGAGAAAATAAAGGACCAAGTCCTGACCAGGCTGATTTCTAATTGTGTAAATTATTAATGAAATGAATATTTTTATAAGCCAAGAACTATCTATTAGTATCTTAATATGCAGCCAGCCTGATGCTAAGAGCCTGTGTGTATCACTTCATTTCTATCTCTCAACAATCATATAAATTAGGAATGTTTGGCTCCATTTTACAACAGGAGAAAGAAGAATTAGAAATCCAAACACAGATATTTCTTATCCATCGTGTGAAACAATTAAAGTAGATATAGATGGGCGTGGTGGCGCATGTCTTTAATCCCAGCACTCGGGAGGCAGAGGTAGGAGGATCACCATGAGTTCAAGGCCTGAGACTACATAGTGAATTCCCTGAGACTACATAGTGAATTCCAGGTCAGCCTGGACTAGAGCGAGACCCTACCTCGAAAAACAAAACAAAAAAAATCACATAATGTAGATATAATTCTCTAGAAATTTTTTACTGGCTATTATTCTTCTAGGAAATTATTTTACATCTTAAAATGTTAAATATAAATTTACTTGTAACCTTCCTTTAAGGAAGTAGGCAAAGATTATTTTGAAAGAAAAAAATAGCTGATATCCAAAGAATCTTACATCAAAACTTCCTTAAACTTTTTTTTCCCAATGTATGTTGGCAACCCCCAAAAAAGGGATAAAATGAAATTTTAATTTTTAGTCAGTCCTTTTTTTTGTTCCACAAATCATGGCATATATCAGGAAAAATATTTTCATCATTCAATTATTTTTATTTAAAGTTTATTATTAGAGTAGTTCAGAATCTTTTTTAAAATACCAAGAATCAAACCTAGAGCCTCAGACATGCAAAGACCAGCACTTTACCAATGTATCATACACCCATCCCAAATAGTTTAATTTTTTTTCCTGAATAGTTTAATTTTTAAATGATCTTCAAACTATTGTGGTTTACTCTAATCAGTCCCTGTCAATCTGTCCATCAATGAGATAATTTATATCAATGAAACAAACTGAATCCATTCATAAAATAAGGGCATTTTCTATATGATAAATACGGCATCAACTCTGAAATTGACTAATATGCTCCAGAGAATCATAATTAACCCACATGAGAAAAACAATAACAATATGTAACAAAACCAGAAGAAACAAATTTATTTCTGCTGCTAAACTGGTCCACAGTTAGAAGGTTTTGATATCTTCCCCAGAAACACTTTTTTTTTTTTTTTGCTCAACACTAACAGAACCTTGATTAGGTATCTGCCATTTAGAAATCATGACGGCATCAACACGTCAAGAACAATAACACATAAGATGATTCCTGGGAACTGACAGTTCCCAGGATTTATTCTTTTTGGCAAAGTGAAGCAGAGGGAACATCTGTTGAGTTTAGGACTAAACATGCATTCGGGTGTGCAGTCTTTCAATTCTCAAAGGTGGACAATTTCGAGTACTGAGGGTGTTGGGGAAAAAGAGAGGAAAGAAAAGAATAAATTGCAGTTTTAGTGTTACTTGTAGACAAGCCTGTCTACAAGATGCTTTGAAGTGTTGCCTGGCTGGGCTGGAACTTAAGGATGAGATGTCTAACAGGCCTCTCCCTCACCTCCTGACCCATCATTCTAGCTCAGTTCTCCTGGGATTTCCCTCTCCTTACAGTTTTATTTCCAAGACTCTTGGTTTATCTCCTGATCCCTCTATTTCTCTTTTCTTTTCTCTTCATCCTTTGGAGTGCAATTTCGTAGCAGGTAAATTCCCCTATGTCTCCATACTCTATGTGGAATGTTCTGGCATGCTCATGTCTTACCTAAATGCTGGTTCTTCCCAAAAAATATAACCATTCCTCAAATAGAGACTTCCCCTGCCATGTGACCCTGTGAGTAGAGCTGGAGGGAGGAGAGAGATACACAGAGAGAGAGAGGGGGGGGCAGGGCCACCACCTTGTGGGTCTGGCTTATGTGGGTCCTGGGGAATTGAACCCGGGGCCTTAGGCACTGGAGGCAAGTGCCTTAACCACTGAGCCATCTCTCTAGCCCCTTTTCTTCTTCTTTCTAATACACTGTCACCTAAGGCTGTCCTCCTCCGTGTTTCTAATACTGGCCTCTCACTGCTTCCAACCACAATTCCAAAGTGGTCTGTTATCAGTCGCCTCTTGCTTCCAGTTCCCACCACACCAGAGCAGTGTTTCTTAACTTCCTTGGTATTGATGGCCTCTGTGCCACAGTGCTCCACCCAACTTGCACACTGTGTCCAACCTAGCCATAGTGCTCACCGCTGGAATATTATGACCTTCACCTTGAATTAACCTTTATTCTAGCATCTCCAATAAAAACCAAGTCCACTACACACCCCTTTCCCATTTCAAGTGTTCTCCAGTCTAGAAAAAAAATGAAATTATGTTGCCTCAAATTCTCTCTTGAGAGCACATTCACTCCTCCTCCTCCTCCTCCTAGTAATAATAATAATAATATAATGGAATTTGAAATTTATTTACCCCAAGCCACATCTTTCACTCACTATACAACGAAATATTTCTAAATATTCAACTTGGAACTGTTCTCAGTAAAACTATCACTTTTCTCCTCACAATATTTGTCTCAGGGCTCTTGGGCTTGTCCATGCTATAATATTCACTGAGGCGATTAAGGATGCCAGACTATCCATCATTTCATTTCTTCTGCTCCAAAAGACAAAACTAAATTGACTCTGCTAAAGAATGTCACATCTTTTCTTTACTTGTGCAGGACAAGGTGACCCTCCATTCTTGGCATCACTTCTCTGTTTTGGACCAGCACTTATCTCTTTGCACCTCTTGAGACTGTCTGACTTAATTACCATTGATTTGAGCCTCACTCTCACCTTTAGAAGCCTTGGACAGAGTAGCCTACCATTGTCTTGGCTCCATCATCCTGAGAGGAATCTCCAACCAGACACAGTTTATGAGAGGAAGGGAATTATTTCAAGCTTACAGATCTAGGGGGAAGTTCCATCAAATGGCAGAAAAAAAGGCTGCCTCCTTTTCACAGATCTGAGCACAGAGCCCATCAACAGCCAACACCACCAAATACAGCAGCAAGCAGAGACCTAGCCAGAGCTCATATGTGCTCTCTCCACACCTATGGGCTGAATCCCAGGCTCTGCCCCCCAGTGACACCTCCTCCAGCCAGATAGCTATGGGTAGATCAACAGTCTCAAATGCAGTTGAAACCAACATGCAGAGACCAGGAGAGGAGGCTCTTAGCATAGCTCAACTCACATCAGAGGATGTATGTCACATCATTCTAAGAAGTCAGTGGAAATGGGTTAAAAATTAACCTCAGGGTCGGAGATATAGCTCAGGGGTGAAGGTGCTTGCTTACAAGGCCCAAGAGCCTGGGTTTGATTCCTCAGTCCCAGTGCCCACATAAAGCCAAATATGCACAGTGGTGCAAGAAGCTGGAGTTCATTTGCAGCAACTGGAGGGGTCCCAGTGCTGGCTCTCTCTCTCTCTCTCTCTCTCTCTCTCTCTCTCTCTCTCTCTCTTCTCTTTCTCTTTCTCTCTCTCCTCTCTTTTCTTTCTCTTTCTCTTTTTCTGCTTGCAAATAAACCAATGAAAATATTTCTTAAATTAACTGCAAAATTACTAAATTATACCCATTGCTTTTCGGTTATCAGACAGTGGCCAATCAAAGTATCCTTTAATCCTGATTCTCACAGAGTGGGCTCTGAACTCTGGCACCAGAGGGCCTGTGTCCATCCAAGACCCTTCTCCATCCTTTAGCCCTTGACTCTTCCCTTCCCACTACTCTCATGATCCAGGGAAGTGTAATACTTTTGGAGGATTGACGGAAAGTCCTGTAGATTATGTTTTTGCATTAACAGAACTACAAATGTTCACATGAATAGATCATCACCATTGTAATGTTTGCCCTTAAATATGTCTTCACTAGAACTAATTGAGTCAAAGGGCTTCATGTTTTGCTTTTGTATTTCCCATCGTTCTTGTTTCCTGTTGTGTCCTCTTGACAAAGGTGGTATAGCTCTCTATTTCTTCCTCCTTCTTTCCTCTGTCTCCCTGACTTGGATCAACCTCTCCTGTGACTATTATAAATACTTGAGTAGGTCAAGTTCTGTCTCTGAAAAATCTCTTGGCTCAAAAGCAAACACATGGAAAAAGAAAATGTTGTTTGACTCTGAAGTCTGTGTCAAAGATTACCTGGGGTCACTTGCAGCATCTCTGTGCCAAGTGCTATCCTCTACCCTCGTCCACAGGGATGGGTAGCATTCACCATGTGTGGGCTTGAGACCTTGAGAAGAAAAGTGGTTTTTTAAATATTTTATTTATTCATTTTCAATCAGAGAGATAGAGAGAGAGAGAGAGAGAGAGAGAGAGAGAGAGAGCGCACCAGGGCCAACACCTTGTGGGTCTGGCTTAAGTGGGTCCTGGGGAATTGAACCCAGGGCCTTAGGCACTGGAGGCAAGTGCCTTAACCGCTGAGCCATCTCTCCAGCCCTAACAATCTTTTTTTTTTTTTTTTTTTTTTGGTTTTTCGAGGTAGGGTCTCGTTCTAGTCCAGGCTGACCTGGAATTCACTCTGTAATCTCCGGGTGGCCTTGAACTCACAGCAATCCTCCTACCTCTGCCTCCCCAGTACTGGGATTAAAGGTGTGCACCACCACACCCTGCTCAGAAAAGTGTTTTTTTTTTTTAAGAAGTAAAACTTGGTGTGTGGCATTTTGGAAGTGTTCTGTCTCATGTTGGCTGAATTATCTTCACTCAGCCTAAAGTAATGCTTTACTCATAGAATCTACAAGGAAGACAGGAAAGGTTTCAGTCATGTTGAGAGTTTCTTGGTCTACCTGTCTACTTAATAAAGAACCTGGACTTCTAGAGAAATATGATTTAATATAGCTAAAGTTTCCAAGGACATTTTCTTTTAAGTTGAAGACTCATATAAGTTTCTGAAAGAACTTTCTACACAGTAGATCAATCAGGTCATTTGTTAAACATATTTTTCTGGATGATTTTAAATTTAAAGATGGATAATAAATCCGGTTTAACCTTAACGGACTCTCACTTAAAGAGGTCACCACTGCTGGGGATAGTGGCACATACTTCATTTGTGTGTCCAACTCAATCTATCTTAAATATGTAAACACCCTAATCAAAATAAAGAGGTCTCCCACCCTACAAATAGGCCCCATCTCCCTGGTCTTTTATTCTCTTCACAAATGTGTCCATAGTTCCAACTTGTATCTTTCTTCTCCATCTTCAAAAATTGGACCACATGATAGTTATCCACTAGATCTTTGAGGTGTGTTCATATTTGATAGGGTCACGTGATAGTTAGCCACTACATTGTTGAAGTGTGCTCATATTTGATAGGGTCACCTGATAGTTAGCCACTAGATCATTGAGGTGTGTTCATATTTGATAGGGTCACGTGATTGTTAGCCGCTACATCATTGAGATGTGTTCATATTTGTAAAGCAGTGTTCAATGTCAGTGTCAGATGCAGATGCACACACTATGTTAATTCTGCTACTCAGTCATTTGCAATTGAGGTTTTATCCACCTTGGAGCAATTACACATAAGGCTACTTTAAACTTTCTATATAGACCTTCAGTGTGTATATGTAAGAATGTGAGCTACCCACCAAGGAGTGCATCGTCCTGGTCTGTAATGCTTTCTCCCTTTGTCCTATCACACACTGGTCCTGAGTCAATGGACCCTTTAGAACTCTCACCAGCACTACAGGAGCAACTCCTGTTGCCTGCCTCACTCCCAACACTAAGTGTCTTGCATCCTGGCTAGAAGATACCTTATGGCGTGCTTTTAAAATGATATGCTTACTTGCTTCTATATGGGCATAGCAGTGTTTCTTACCACTTCAAATGAACTCCGTATGCATATGCCATGACTTGAGCACTGGAGTATTGGACCCAGGCTGACAGACTTGGCAATCAAGTACCATTAACCACCGAGCCATCTTCCTAGCGCAGATCTATGGTTCTTTTTAACTTCCATTCCCCTGAAAACCTATGAGCCAGGTCACCATGTTTACATATGTTCATTGTCTATGTACATCTACCATGTAGATTTATATGTCTCATTGTCTTACAATGATAGTTTTACATGAATCATTGTAAATTTACATGTAAGAAATTTCACGGAGAGATACGTGCTCATGCCACAATGTCTCTAGTGATGACATTTCACAAAATCATAGTATGATATGACAATCATGGGGTTGACATTCATTCAGTCCACAAATCTTACTCTCAGCCTCCAAATATTACCTCTCATTGGTATGTAAATTATATCTTATCGTTGTCATATCTATGTAAATTTGTTTATCCACTACTGCAATCAATATTCTGAAGGTTCAGCATAACAGTTTTTGTAACCATATCTCTCTGGCTACCTCTATATCCTTAACAGTTAACAATTATTCTCTTCCGAAATTCTAAAATTTTAAACGTTTTATTGGAATAAAATTGTATATGTATAAACAAAATAATACGCTCAGTATCATGTTATTAGAGAAAACCATTGAAACCAGGATGACATTCCCTTTTATGCATTAGATATTCTCCCCTCCCACCATGACTCTTACATTCTTTCCCTCTTCCACAAATTTCCCTGAGTCATGGTGGGTGAGTTCAAATTTTGCATATTTATTAGGTTTTTAAGAGTCTCTGAATTTGTGCTTTGGACAATTTGGGGCACCTTTGGTGCCTATCTTCATTGTCCTTTCCTAGGATATCTGCCTTGCTTGGGAATATCTCTTTTGTTCATCATCCCACTTCCTTAGAGGTGCGTTAGGGCTCTAAATGGTGAGTTTGAGGTGATTCATCTCATGTTTGGGTGCCCCCGTCAACTCAGGTCCACTTGGTGGAATTTGGTTGCCCACAGTTCTCATATCTACTCACATGGCATCATAAGGAAGGTGGGTTTTTCTTTGAATAGTTTTCTTTTATTTTTATCTCAACATAGTTTCATGGAAATGAACATGGGCAATTTTGTGTTTTATAGTTCATCCAAACCCATTTTGAAGGGTAGATTTTCTGTTTCACTGATTTCTGAAATTTGATATGCACAAACATATATACATATATATATATTTATCTGCATATATATGTATTCTGTATAGAAGTTTTGAGATTATATATATATTCAATCTTCCCTCATTCTTTTTAAAAATATATTTATTTATTTATTTTTAAGCAGAGGGAGGGAGGGAGAGAGAGAATGGGCACACCAAGGCCTCTTGCCACAGCCAACAAACTGCAGACACATATGCCACTTTTTGCATCTGGCTTTAGGTGGGTGCTGGGATTCAACCCCAGGCAATTAGTCATTTTAATTTCATTTTTAACCCTGTTGCTGGCATATTTTTAGAATATTTTCACATCAATCATATGGTCTGTGAATACTGATGTTTTTTTTTCCTATATTTCTGCCTTCCATGACTTCTATTTCACTGTCTAGAACCTCAAAAGTAAATGTTATCTCCTACCAACATTCAAAGAGAAATTGTTGTACATTTCACCAGTATCAGTGATGTTAGTTGTATGTTTTTTATGCATAGATACTCATCATAGTTCTCCACTGTGCTAAGGCATGTCATGACATAGAGATATGAGCTTTTATCAAAGTCGATTCCTAGTCTACTGAAAAGATGCTTTAAGTCTTGTCTTTCTGTGTGATGAGCTATGTTGTATTTCTTTAGGTCAAACATTCCTTGAAATTGTGAAATTAATCCTACCTAAATATGCTACATTTTTTGATAAGCTAAAAAGGTTACTTAAACTCCGTGGATAAAACACTGAAAGTGTGAAAGTGTGAGTACCCAAGTCTAGTTCCCCAGAATCCATATTTCACAGCACACATATGGAGGTCAAAAGCGATGTCGGTCCATGCCTACAACTTTGCTTGAGGCAGGGTCTCACTACCTGGTCCATGAACTTTGAGATTATTCTCATCTCTATCAGCCTTCTCATCAATATGCCCACTGGCATTATAGTCATTCATAGCACAGCCTCTGGCTTTGTGTCGGTTCTGAGGACAAAAATGGGCCATTCCTTGCAATAGCACATTCTTGATCTAAAGAGTCAGCCTGAGACACAATTTCTCAATCAACTACATCTCAATAATGTTGTCTTTTATTCTGTTGATATAGCAATGATCTATGCACACATATAAACCTAATGTGTTTTTTTTTTCTAACACACTCACTTTCTGGCAAGTTGTGAGGTCTATGCAGCCATCATTACATGCAAGTGACTCTCTCTCTCTCTCTCTCTCTCTCTCTCTCTCTCTCTCTCTCACACACACACACACACACACACAGCATTCAAGATTCTTGTTTCCCATATCCCACCAGCAAATGACTCACTCCAGAAAACAATGTCAGCAATTCATAATTCTCATTGGATAATGCAATGTTCCTTCTCCGTGGTTGGGTTTAGTGCTCTTCTGAAAGAAATGGATGGGAAAGCATAGCTGCACATCTCTAGGAATTCTGGATTCCACTTTTTTCATACAACCCCTTGGGAAGGGGTCATTCTGCCTCCTAGGTGATGGATAACCTAAGCATTACAGAAGTGAACACAGCTCCTATTCTGGGGAGGCACCCAATTCATTATCCAACATTCCTTTGGGGTGGAAACGGGAAAATCCAAGCAGCAAGACACAGCCTTGTCTCTCATAGGTCCTTTTAAGGACACTCTCTGTGGACCTCTTCTCTGGAGATAGCCCCCTGCATTCAGTGACATGGAGGCTTACAAAATATGCTTCTCCCTGTGTGAGACATTTCTACTCAGCTAATCAAAGCAACCATGGGACAGTATATTCCTTTTTCATCAAGATCCAGGCACGGTGCCTCTCTCAGAGATGATGGAATTACAGAAACCTCTCAGCCACTCACCCAACCTTGACAAATCCTAACTCAGGTTCTACCTGCTACCTTCATGCTTCTGGTTTTTTTTTTTAAAGAAACTATGAATTGCATTACTTCTTTGAAGTTTGCTTTAACATTTTTGTGTGAATGTGTGTGCTGTGCATACATGTATATATATAGATGTTCATATGTATAGGAGGGCATGTGTAGGTCAAAGGCTGATGTCATGTCACATGACTTCCTCAATCTCTCTCTAATTTACTCACTGAGGCAGGATCTCTCACTTGAACCCAGAACTCACTGATTTGGCCAGTCTAGGTAGTCAATTTACTTCAGGGATCCCCTGTCTCCACCTCCCATGGGATAGGAGAACAGGTTGGTGACCATGCTCACCCAGCATTTATGTGGGCACCAAAGATTTGAACTCCAGTTCTCACTCTTGAATGGCAAGTACTTTATCCACTAAGCATCCCCCAAAGTGCATAGTTTTGAAAAGTATTTCACACTGTATGATCTTAGCCTCATCAACCACAGTCCCTCCTTTATTCTGCTCAGCTCCCTCCAAGAGGTGTGTTTAAAACAATTTCCCAATATTGCTTAACATAATCTGCCTTTAATTTTTAAATTATTTTTAGGAGATCTATCATACTTCCTGTGGCAAAAGAAAGCAGGCAGAATGATGCTTTCATTGAAAGATATCCACACAGAACACACTGAAGTGAGCTGATCTCTTGTTACAAACCCTTATTGGCTGTGTAAAGAAGTGAAATATGATGTTTGATTACCAAACTCATAGGGTAGTTGCTCTGTAAGAAAAGTGAATATAAACATAAAAATGCAGAAAAAGAAATAGAAATCAAATATCAATCGGTGGCATATTATTTCATATTTCTTAATTATGATTTCAGTTATTCAAGACAATTCATAAGCAGTCGATATGTACATTAATGGTAATATTTAAGAAGCTGAAGTATGCAAGGCTCTAACTTCAAATGTAGCCAGATAGGTTAAGTGTGAGCAGTTATGTGGATCACAGGACTACGGACTTGTTTCCATGATATGTGAACCTCGATTTTTCCATCTGTAAAATATGTGAACACCATACCAGACTTCAAGATCTGGATTGAAAAAGAATGAGCAATAATTTCTGTGTAAGGCAATTCTCTTTTTCCATGTCCTAAACTCCACTCAATATTATGGAAGGAACAAAGACTTCTTGATTCTGTTTCACAAAAAAAAAGAGTATGAGGGGTTTTAAAAATAATTTTATCTACTTATTTGAGAGAGACAGTGATAGAGGAAAGAGAGAGAAAGAGAGAGAAGGAAGGAAAGAAACAAAGAAAGAAAGAAAGAAAGAAAGAAAGAA